>JARHVA010001698.1:2315000-2365000 GCA_037957365.1 Torreya grandis
ATAACAAACAATGAAAAATAAAAAACATAGAAAAATGTTAGGGAACCTTACCAGGTGATCCTCCTCCTTTTCCTGAATATGTGCCTCAACCTCCTCTTAGCATGAGAACCTAACATCTCATCTCCTCAGCCCATTTCTCTCTCTCACACTAAAACTTATTTCCACTCAAATTATGCAAATTAATTGAAAAATATTAAAAATTACCTATTAAAGTCATAACTTACCTAATTCAACCCTATTAAGGTTACCCCTACATACCAATTTTGCTAATTAATACAACTATCTTTTTATTTCCATATCTTAAGAACTGTAGCTCCAATTTATGAACCATTTCTTATGCATCAGACTAGATATTGATACACTTTGTAGCATATTGATAAAATCAATCTTATCATCATTTTAAAACCTAAAAATTGACAAAAATTTTTACATACTATTAATTATATAATAAACCAAGTACCTATCTAACTACACACTAAATTATCAAACTCTAACATAACCAATACATTATTCAAACCTAATACAAAATTATAATTTCTAAGTAAAAACTATCAAAATCAATCCTAACCACTTTTGGTCACATATCGTCATCACAGTCTTAGGTTTCTCATTAAAATGGGATGAAAATTACATAGATTACTTTGAACATATAGAGTTACACTCAATTTTTTAAACATACAAGAATTTAGAGTTACAAATTTTTATAGATACAGACATATGGGTCTACACAAGTTTACACATGCATTCAGTTACATGGCTTATTCAAATTATAAAGATACATAGGTCTACACATTTTTTACACAGGTATAAAAAGGCATCCAAAGCTATAGATTTTTATATATATAGACATGCAGGTCTACATAGGTTTACATAGGCATTTAAATGCATACCTAATTTAGATATACAAATGCATATGTCTACATAGTTTTTACGTAGGTTTACATAGGCATCCAGATTTACATATTTTTAGATATATATACATATAGGTCTACACAAGTTTACATAGACATTTAGATGCATAGCTCATTCAGATATATATATATGCATATGTCTACATAAGTTATACATAGGTTTACATAGGTATTCATATGTATACTCTATGAATATATAAAACCTTGACATAGGTATACCCATTTATTTAGATATTTAGGTATATAGATACATCATTTAGATATTAGGATTAGGGGCTATGATGTAGAACACATGTTTTTAATCCTAATTTTTATAATTACCAAGTTACATCAATATCATCACCATTTTTTCACTAATTTAGGTCATAGGTCCATATATAATAGTTGATTCATAACAATACACCAAACTTAGTTTACATTACTCAGATTCATAGTGGGGGAAAGTGAGCCTTGTTTCTCCACACCTTACGTTTACATACTTAGATTCAAGGTGGGGACATGTTGATGCTTATAAATGAACCATGGGTACTCTTAGTGTTTAAATAACACTTCTAATTTTATAATTTAGAAAATTTAGAGCATGATTTACAAGTGTTGACAATCTAGTTGCCTATGGTGAAATAGTAGTAGAGAAAGATAAACTATTCCACAATATTTATATGATTTGGTGTTTGGGAGCCATGTTGGTCTGGGGAGTTATGTGCAAGATCCTATCATCTTTCCTCGTGCCATTTGATTAGAAGGTAAAAACTAAGTGCAACCTATTAGATCATCAAAGATGCATGTTATATAAATAAAATCTTGAGCCAATTCCTTGTTTTGTTAGATCAAATACTATGATAAAGCATGGGCCATTAAATCCTACAAGATGTAAGGAAGTTAAGTTAGGACCATATAGATATAAAATACTTGGGCTTAAGCTGTTAAAACTAAGGTCTTACTCATATTAATAAATATGTCAAGGCCTTAGGATTAAAACCTTAGGATAAGTTGTAAATCAAAGGATCGAGCTAACATAAAATTGAACTCAGAGAGCCAAGACTTAGGCTAAGGTGTTAAGACTAAGGTCCTGATTGTATTAATAATTACGTTGGGGCCTTAGGGTTAAAATCTTAGGCTAAGTTAGGACATACTAAAAGGAGCTTGTAGAATGAATATTAGTTAGGTATACAAAGGAAATTTTAAAGGGGGAAAATAATAAAAGGGGACCAAGAATTTTAAGTAAAGTTTTAGTTGTGTTAAAAAACATGACTAAGCTTAAAACATGAACTTTATCCTTAGGTCCAAAAATGGATTTTAAAAAGGGTTCCTACCAATTTGGTTCCTACCATTATTCAAATTTAAACTAAGGGCCTTGGCCAGGGTTTTGAAGCATGAAATTCTTAGGGACAAACACCATGGAAACTGTAACTAAAAGCCATAACAAACATTTATTAGCAGTGTTAGTCCAAATTAAATAAAAACAAAACCAAGTAAGCCTAATTTTAATAAAGTGGATGATCTCCAAATTTTATAAAATACCTTAACATGCTAAATTTAATGTTCAAACTTTAGGATTTCTGAAGGGTCCTAATTTTCAAAAATTTGGGGTATGTTGGCCCCAAAAATGGCAACTTAGGGGGGGAAAATAGCAATATGTTAGAACTTGAAGACTCTGGTTTAGACAAATAATTAGGTCATCCAATAAATTTGATCAATATCATCATCCAAATTAGATTATGGTTGAAACAAACCTTGTATTTATAGAGTTAGGGCTAAACACCAAGACATCCATATTATGTATGTGCTTTAATTCCACTTACTATTTGCCATGGGGTTCAAGAAACAACTTTTAGGTTTCATATCCTTACTAACACTAACTTATAACATGTTAATATTTTCATTAATAACCATGATTTTAGCTTAGGGAAGGCTTGGGAATTGATCTATTGTTATCCAAACATCCATCGCCCTATTAGAGATGCCTTTGGATCCACTCAAGGCCTTTCTCCACTACTAACTGGTGTTCATAGCCCTCGTCAAGATTACCAAAATCACCTATGCTTATAAATTTTTTAATTTTGAGTTGATTTCTTCTTTTTATATTTTCTTGAGACTTTGCTTTTAGCAAGGTTAGAAACCAGAATAGGCAAGTTTTAGGATTTGGTCAATTGTTTAATCCTTGGAAAATCACCTATATTGTAACCTTTATCCTAGGCAAGGATGTTGATTAAGTGCTAGTATGACTATACAATGATATTTTGAATTTTCATCCTATAAGTACAAGTCTTCTTAAAACCCATTTGAGGCTAGGACAATGCTTAAGTTCCCATGAAACAATTAACTTATTTCATTGGTCTTTACTAATTTTTTCAAATTACAACATTATGTTTATATTTTAGGACCATGGTCATCATATGCATGGGGTTCATACCTTTATTTCTTTGCTTTGGGAAATTTCACAAAAACTTCATAACTTTAAGCTTAGTATTGTCCAAAAGGACTTATTAGAATCAAGGAACAAAACAATAGGAAAGAAACACATAATAGAAAGTAGGAAAGAAGGATAAAAAGGGGAAACAAATAAATATATACATGCTTATGCACAAACAAGGGATAGAAAGGAAAGAAATAGAAGGAAAATAGCTATCCTACTTACTCTAAATCTCACCATCTTATAGTTTACTTCATGAAGACCTTTGGAGGAGAAACAAAGAAGTAGTGCTTGAGGTATTGACCATTGGTGGCAAATGTGAACTCTAATCCTTGTATATCTTTGAAAAGAATTGTTCCTTAATATTTTTGTAATCTGGTATGGGCCAATCCACAAGGGTGTGAATTTACCATTTTTTCCCTTAGGCTCAAATGCTTTGTCCCAAAGGAAAACTAGGTCTACCCATATGAACATCTTCATCTTGGACCTTTTATCAAACTATCTCTTGATTATGGTTTGATACCTGCTAAAATTAGTAAAGGCTTTCTCCCTTCAATATTTCATCTAAATTATGTCCAATAATATTGAGGTAGCAAGTTCTTGTATTTCTTCCATATATGCATGCATAAATCTATATGTAGGCAACTTGAGAGTGATAGGAAAGATAGGTTCCTATCTATACACTAATAGAAATGGTGAGGCTCTTAAAGCTTTCTTGATTCTTATCCTATCAACCCAAAGTATAAATTTAAGGAATTTATACCAAGTCTTGGGTTGTATACAATAGACTTTTTTATTGCCTTCATTAGGTTCTTGTTTCTAGATTCAGAGACTCCATTTCAATAGGGATAATGTTTAGATGCAAACTTGAGAGTAATGCCAGTATCATAATCCCATTTAGTCATCTCTATGGAAATGAATGCAGATCCATTCTCACACACTAGAGAGACTAGAATTCCAAATTTAGTATAGATTTTTTCTTCCAAGAAGTTGGTCACCTCTTCAGTCATGCATTGCTTAGTGGTTTCAACTTCAGTCCACCTTGCATAATAGTCTATGGCTATCAGAACATATTTGGGACCTTTAGATTAATTGGGGTTGATAATGCTAACAAAATCTAACCCCATTGAGCAAAGGGTTTGTCAATCATGACTTGTTGTAGTCGCATTGCTACCTTTAGATCCTTGGTGCTAAAAATCTAACATGAATGGAATTCCCTCAGATGTTTGTGAGCATCCTTATAAATAGTTGGCCAATAATAGCTAGCTCTAATAATTTTATGAGTTGTGGTCCTCCCAAATGTATTTCCATTGCCCAATTTTTCATGAAATATACTCTTCATTTTGGTGGCTTCTTCTTGTGATAAACGTCTCCAGTAAACCCCTTCAAAATTTATTATATACAAGATCCCATTCTTGATTAAGTAGTGGGTTGCCTTCAACCTTAGGGCCCTCTTTTACTCCCTAGATAATCCTATAGGACAAGTACCATTAATTATCAAATGGATGATTGAATCATACCACTCATTAGATTGAAATTTTTGTTGATCCACTTGCATAATACTTAGCCTATGGTTAGTATTATCAATAATTTGAATCAGACATTTTCATCTTACCATTTTTTTGTTTTCATTTCTAAGTCATATTCTTACAAAACTGACATCCACTTACATCTGCATTCTCCTAATTCATTTTGACTTAACATAAGTTTGGTGGTAGGGTCAGGTAAGATGACATGCACCTTATTTCTAAGGATGTAATTCCTAAATTTCTTAACTACCTTAACTAATGCATATGCATTTTTACCAATCAATGAATAATTTAACTCAACATTCTTAAAATTAGTGCTCATAAAATAAATTGGGTGATTCCACCCTTAAATTTTTTGAGTCAATACTATAGCCATAGTGTGGTCAGATGTAAAAGAATAAAGGTAGAATTCCCTTGAAAATTCATGACTTATAAGGATTAGAGCTTGGTTAATGGCTTCCTTGATATCATTGAATGCCTTTCTGGACTCTTCATTCCATGCAACCTTGGCATCCTTCTTTAGCATGTCATTTAATGGCTTGAAAATCTATACAAATCTAGAAATAAACTTTATTATAAAATTTATCTTACCAAGGAATGACTCTATCTCCTTTTTACTATTTGGAGGTTCTATTCTACATATACCCTTCACTCTTTTAGGATCAATAGAGATCCCATATTTGGTTATAATATGACATAATAATTTTCTCTCAGCCACACAAAATATATTTTTATTAGGGTTTAAAGAAATACCATACCTTCTACATCTTTCAAAAACTTTTTGCAAATGTATGAATTTATCTTCCCTATTTTTAGAAAAAATTGTTAGATCATCCATATAAATAATGATGCACTTATCTATCATGCCTTGGAATCCATGGTCCATAGCTCTTTATAAGGTATCTCTTACATTTAATATCTTAAAGGGAATTCTCTTGTAAGCAAAGGTTCCCCACTTTGTGGTAAAATTTTTCTTCATCCTGTCCTCTCTATCAATTAGCACTTGGTTGTAACCTAAAAAGACATCAAGAAAAGATATCATAGTTGAACCTAAAACAATTTGAATCACTTGATCTATGGAAGGAAGGGGGTAGTTTTCCTTCTCTGATTCTTTGTTTAAGTTTTTGAAGTCAATACAAACTCTAATCTCACCATTTATTATTTATGAATAGCACTAAATTAGCCACCCAGGTGGAATGTCTAAAGGGGAAGACTATCCTAGAATCTAATAATCTTTTGACCTCCTTAAAGATCATGGGTGCTAGGATAGGGTTTACAGGCCTTTGTTTCTTTTTGAATGGTTGGAAACTCTCCTTAAGGGGCATAGTATGGGTAATGACCCTTAGATAAAATATCTTTAAGTCATCATAGGACCAAGTTATGACATCCCTGTATTAGGTAAGGAACTATTTAGCCTTCTTGTTCTCCATATTAGTGCAGGATTTTCCAACATTTACTAGATGGGGTTGATCTTGGATGACAAGATCAACAACATTATAATCTTTCCCACTCACCTTGGGAACCTTGGAAACCTTAGCTAGTTTATCTTGATCAAATAATCTCTCCAATGTAATCATCCCCTTGGGGATCTTGTTGCCATTTAGTTGAATGACTTTACCATCAAATTTTTCCTCCTTAGATGTATTCTCATCATTCTCATCAATAATATGAGCATAAAATTCTCTATAATTGGTAATGAAATCCAATATCTATTGATCATCATTGAAAACTTATAAATGGTTAACATTATCAGGCACTGAAGGATAAGGGATCAACTCAATGCTAAAATTAGGGGAATCTTGGTTGGGCATGAAGTTGGATGCAGTAGATACCAACTCATTAGTAGCTTGTTTTTTTCCTCTTGGGATGGAAATTATGAAAAAGACATCAAAGGACTCAATAAAATCCCAAAATCTAAACATATACCTTTTTAGGTATGAGATATTATATTAGTATTCGCTTCTTACATGGTTGACTACTAGTTTTGAATCCCCATAAACTAGTAGTTCTTTGGCCTTATTCTTTATAGAAAATTGTAAACCTAAGATAATGGTATCATACTTATCAAGATTATTAGTATAAGGGAATTGGATCCTATAATAATCATGGTACTTTATATTAGTAGGGTAATTTAAAATAATACCAACACCTAATCTAGCATTACACCTAGCACCATCAAAATGCAACTTCCATAGTCCAAGAACAACATGAGAATTATTGGGATCACATACCTTATCAGTCTTTAGGGTGAAAACCCCTAAGTTTGAGTCTATTATATTTACCCTCTCATTCATATCATTTTACTCAATTATCATAAGTTCCATCCTTGGTTCTCTCTCAACCCTGATTTGATTAGGAACTCCCTTCCAAGGTGGCCAAAAATGTGAGCAATATATGGACATGTAACCATTCAAAGCCTTGGTCTATTCTTTTCTCAATAAGATTCCATAAACATCATGTATATTAATAACTTGAATATAAATTAATTATTTCACCCTAGTCTTAGAATATATTTGAATGTGAACATTTAAAAGCTCCCCAATTACCGTAACTCTAGATTTGTCTAATTGGGTAACAACCCTATCAAACTCAATGAGGTCCAAGCTAAGTTATTTGCATATACTTGAAGGAATGGTATTGGTAGATGATATTAAATCTAATAATAAATTATGTAAGTCTTTACCAAACATCTAGATAGTGAGTAAGAAAGGAGAAGATTTAGCCTTGGCCTTGTGCATAGTCATATTGGCATGATTAGTCTATGGTGGATTATTGGACTTATTTGACAAAGATATCAATATAAGGTCCCTTTGATTTATAATCTATGTAAGTTAATTCAATGTAATATTATCCTTTATCTTCTTCATGTCCTCAACTATGTTATATCTAGTTTTAGAAGAACTAGAAATTTTAAAGTTGGGTTTAGAAGTACTCCCTTTAGGTGGCTCAAGATTGTTTCTTGAAGAAGTGTCTAGAGGAGTTCCAAAGTTATTTGGAGGTGTTGAGGTAGTCAAGGGATGCCTATATTATTTATTAATCAAGGGATAGGTCTTCTTAAAGAATTATTTAAAGGCTTGGATCTCCTCTAAAATCTCATCAAGTTCATTTTCCTCTTGAAAGGGGAAATCAAAGGTGTCCACCATGAAGGCTTGATCAAATGACTTAGATCCAAAAGTGCTTTCACCACTATCATTGTTATGTACCACTTAAAATGTAACCAAATCCTCTTGGAAAGCCTCAAAATCCTTATAAAATTCAATACAATCAATTTCCCCATGCTTGGCTATGCATTGTACCCTATAATAATTAGGTAATGCAATATCAGTGAGGTTTATGTCCATAGTCTTCTTTTCAGAAGATGGCTCATTATTCCTATTATTATGAAAACTATCATTCTAAAATCTATTGTGTTAGCCTATTATACCTTTTAAATGAGAAGTTCTTACCTAAACTTTCAATAGAATTTCCAACTTGTTTTTTCAATTGCAAAAAAATAGTGCTTAGCTTTTGGACCATTTTTAAGATAGATTCATTCTCATTTTTAGGAGCTTTAGAATTATGTACTTGGTTATTATTAGTAGATGGTATCAGAGCCCTTTGATCATTAAAATTGAATCCATTAGTAGGATGACTTAGGAATCCTAAATTTTGATTGGGAGTTACATGACTCAATGACAATTGAGCTAGGTTTGCAAGCTGGTTTAATGCTTAGATATTTTGGTTATTGTTTGGGAATAAGTTCATCATATGAATTTTTGGGTTTATGTTTCACACATAATATGCCATTTAACCTTGGGGATGTATATGATCATTTATGGTTACTTCTTGAACATAGGCTCTAGCTAATGAAGTTATGGTTGGCATGAATCTCTTCAAAAACATAGAGTTCATGGGATCTACTACATATTTATAAATCTCTTGAGCTAAGGCATAGTCAAGATTATTATAAGGGTATATGGTCTTGCTAAATTTTTTTTTAAATATAGCATTAAAAGAACTAATATGATCACTTCCATCTCTTTTAATGGTGGTGAACTGGTGGTAGATAACACAAGGACTAACAATCTTACCAAATTGATCTATAAGTGCATTGTTGAAATCATCATAACTAGTGATGTAATTATTAAGAAAGTTAAATAACCATTCATAAGAAGCATCCTTAAAGGTGAAGGGGAATAACCTGTAAGCTACATCCACCTGCACAACATTTAGCAATATTAATGTAGATTTGAAAGACTTTATATGTTCCTCACTAGTTACTATACTTGTTGGACTAAATATAGGTAAGTACTTTTTAGGGTTGCATGGGAGGTCATGAACCACACCTAATAAATTGATTGAGGATTATCCCATCCAAGCCATATATGGACGAATATTGAAGGCACAGGTACCTTGAAGAGGTGAAGTTGGCAAAGATTTTGATCTCCTGCATCTACTTTTGTCATGTTTGGATTTTTAGTGGACCTTAAGCTCGAGAAAAGAATCCCTGGTCTCTAAGTGTGATCTTTTTCTAATTTTGGGAAATTCCATAAAATATGATCTATCAAGTTAACTTTTACCTACACATTGAGCTTATTTTACAAAGGTGGTATGAAAAACTACAAAGGACATTGATCTTTGATTGAATTGTTCTCAAAGATGCATTCAATTACATAAATATGGTCTATCTATATAAGTATAAGCCTAAAGTAACTCAAATATATGATAGATATGCCCACCTTTGATCAAAACAAGCCATACTAATGTTAGATACTATGGATTCTCAAAGCTTAAATCTAAATTTACCAGAAACAAGTATTAATGCCAAAATAACTTAAAAGGAAGCATAAAGATGCACTATCAATAGCAAAAATCAATGATATTTATACTTATAAGTCAATAATTCACTCAAAAACACAAATATATATTGATCTTTAGATAAAATATACTAAGATCAATACAAATTCAATTAATTTGGCCCTTCTTCTAGCATCAATGGGAGATTCTTCTATTGATTCTTCTAATTTAACCATAGGTGCTCTTAGTGTTTAGAGAACACTTCTCATTTTAGAAATTGAAAAATTCAAAACATGAGTTGTAGGTTTTGAAAATCTAGTTGCCTATGGTGAAATAGCAATAGAACAAGATAAAATATTCCATAATATTTATATGATTTGGTGGTTGGGAGCCACCTTGGTATAGGGAGTTATGTGCAAGATCTTGCCAACTTTCCTCATGACATCTAATCCAAAGGCCATGAGGAAGCACAAACCATTAAATCATCAAAGAAGCATGATATTTAAGTTGAATATCATGTCAATTCCTCACTCCATTAGATCAAATGTGATGATAAAGCATGGGCTATTAGATCCTACAATATGCAAGGAAGTTAAGTTAGGACCATAGAGATATAAAATACTTAGGCTTAAGGTGTTAAGAATAAGGTCTCACTTATTTTAATAAATACATCAGGGCCTTAGGATTAAGAAATTAGGTTAAGTTGTAAATCAAAGGACTGAGCTAACATAAAATTGAGCTCAGAGATCCAGACTTAGGCTAAGGTGTTAAGACTAAAGTCTTGATTGTATTAATAAATATGTCAGGGCCTTAGGGTAAAAATATTAGTATAAGTTAGGACATAATAAAAGGACCTTACAAAATGATTATTAGTTAGGCATACAAAGGAAATTTTAAAGGGGGAAAATAATAAAAGGGGACCAAGCATTTAAAGTAAAGTTTTAGTTGTGTTGAAAAACATGACTAAGCTTAAAACATTAAGTTTATCCTTAGGTCCAAAAATGGATTTTAAAAATGGTTCCCACCAATTTGGTTCCTACCATTATTCAAATTTAAATTGAGGGCTTTGGCTAGGGTTTTTAAACATGAAATTCTCAAGGACAAACACCATGGAACTTGTAATTAAAATCCATATCAAACATTTATTAGTAGTGTTAGTCAAAATTAAAGAAAAATAAAACTAAGTAAGCTTAATTTTAACAAAGTGTATGATCTCTAAATTCTACAAATGACCTTAACATGATAAATTTCATATTCAAACTTTAATATTTCTCAAGGTCCCAATTTTCAAAAAATGGGGGTATGTTGGCCCCAATAGGACAAGTGAGCCTCATTTTCACACACCTTCATCTTATAGAAATTATATTCAGAGTGGGGGAAAGTGAACCTTATTTCTCTATGCATTCAATTTACACACTCAACCTTAGTATAGGGGGCATGTACATCATATGTTTCCTTTCATATATTTCACTCCATTTCTCATCCACTTCTCTGGCTAAGAAGTAGCCCGAAATATAGATTACATTCACCCAGGTAACTATAGGTACACATTTATATTTTATTTCACTCTAATACTTCCATTTCATTACATTACTAGAATAAAAGTGAGGCAAATGTAAACATCATAATTTGGTCAAGAAACCAAAAGTACTATGTCTTTTGTTTCTCTTTCACACAAAGGGTCTTAGTGATGGTTATAGTCCTTGTTTTCATGGTCACCTTGAGTCTTTTGATCTTTCTTATTCCCTTTTATCACTATTTTTGACACCACATTAGTCAAAGGTCACTATTTTCTATAACCAAGGGCCCCTAACCTATCATCCTTGATTTTTTCTCTATTATAAGACATTAGAAATTAACACCATTTTTAGGATAGTAACACCATATGGCACTACCATCCACTTTTGCATTTAGTGTTCAATAATTCTTTTCACTTGTGTTTGAGTCTTGCCTCCTTTATGACCCTTTTATTATGTTTTTTTAAATATTTTTCATGATTTATCAAATAGTGAACAAGGTATTATATTCCAAACAAATATACTCCTATATAAATATTCTCAAAAGGAATTTTATAGCTATCACTTACTATTTTGGCACTTATTTACATAAAATCAGTCAATAGTACAACTCAAATATTCTGCATACTACTTAGCATTCACACCTAGACATTTATATGCTTGATAAAAGAAGGGCCTAGGTAAAATTCATCTTAGCATACCATGTAGGTTGATGGTGCACATTACCCAAGGGAGAACTATATGTGATTTGAGGTCCCTAACATTGGGGTTAATTTAGTCATTGGTTAGGATAATAGGGTTTCTACTTCATGTGATTGTAATATCTCACAACATGGTTTTTCTTTTCCTTTTACATTTGATTATTTCATTGTTTCATGTGTGTAGGTATTCACTAGGGTTTGGGAGAATAATAAACCAAAATAGTGACACAAATGAACCCCTAATTGATAGTAAATCACCTACATGATCCTTAAGAACTCCTTTAGCTTCACTAAAAGTTGTAGATAGTAACTACAAGAGGGACACTAGGCCCAAGTTTGGACACTAGTGCTACATGGAATTACTATCCTAAGTGGGATGCTACTTTATGGATCCATATCTCAAAAAATAGTTGTCTCCAGTATGTAGATCTATGATAAAATCTATGTATATCTAGATAATTTCACTTTATCTTTTTATTTACTATTTTTGGAAAATTACATAGAATCAATAAATTCCAATTTTATTCTAGATTAACAACATACCCAACCCTTTAATCTAGCTTCGGATTTACATTGTAAAACCCTAAAATATTAAAATAGTGTGTAATATTTGAATGGTTCAATTTTTTTTGATCAATACTCTAGTTTTCAACAACTAGGGGCAACTTTTTTACACACACTTAAATATTGTAAGTTTGACAATGATTCTAGTAGTTTGATTTCTTGATAGTCAAAACCACTTTATCATTATCTTATTTTAATTAATTTTGAGCTTTTACCCATTTTCTCACATAAACCATTCAGGGGGCATCATCACATTCATTCTCATTCATTTAAGGTAATGTTTTTCTTTTTCATTATCAACATTCTCCTTCTACTATTATTTGAAATAGTATTGATTCACAACACTATTTCAAAGAGGGTTAAATGTAGATACCTAAATTAAATTTAGTGTCAAAATGCACCAAAAACTTAATAATTATTCTTCTTAACATAATTCATGACATTTTCCCTCTTCTTTAACAATTGAAATAAAATTTAATTAATTGTGCACACTTTAAATCCATATTTAAATATTAAATCTAAATTTTACACCTCACCCAACATCTTCCACATTTTTTTCCTCACATATTGATTCACTGAACCAATCCCACAACTTCCTCAACCTCCTTTGAGTCATTTCTTGAGTTTTCAAATAGTTTGACCCATTATTGGTGATTCAATTAAACATTTCCATGTTTCTATCAACTATTTGAAATGATCATCATCCTCATGAATGAGGACTAATTATCCATCATATAATATTTGGATTATTTAAAATATACAAATAAATCTCCAATGTTGGATCCTTCCTCTAAAAATTTATAAATTAGCATGAAATCCAACACTTTGATCATCCTAACTTATACTATTGAAGTGTTATCAAAATCACAAGTGAATCCAACGTGAATCAAGGCTACTAAAGAGCATTTTTCACCAAAATACTATCCATTTTACCTTGCCATAATCCAAAGAGAGATAATCAAATATGCATCACAATGGAAGAATCTTTTTCAACTAAGATATATGTTTGTGTTGTTTCTTTTATTTGTACATCTAGCGTAGTTTGATATAGTTTAGATTAAGATTTATTAGTTTAGTTTTCATTTCTATATTTTCTTCAATATAATATTAAAATATTAAAATAAATAATTAATAATTAAAAAAAATTTATCCCATATGAAAAAACTATGCATGGATATTTAGATAGAAAAAATTAAAAACTATACAAAGATTTCGAGGGATGAAATATTATGACAAAAATGTTAGAAGTAGATGAATCCAATCATCATGTAATTTTAGAGATGCCTAACATTTGAAATAAATGACATACACTTATAACATATATGTGAAGCAATTATAATTATTTTTGCACCATGTTATGTCAACATCCACATTCTTGGTCAAGGTTATTACTAGTGTTGGATGCACTTTTTCATGTTTAGATTCTAACAACAATTATTTGACAACTATTTATCCAAGATATACCTATAAACCCTATGGGTTTGTCCACATGATTGATTTTTAAATATTAGTGAGTATTTTTTATTTGTATATATTATATTTAGACATATTTTACATTAATGTAATTCATTTATTTATGTTTATTTTATTTATATATATTTTCCATACATGCAATTTATTTATTTACATGAAATAAATAGCCTTATTATTTTATAGGATGAATTGAATATTAGATACACCTTAAAATATTTATAATTATTATATTATATTATATTATAATTAAAATGGAGTGAAATTAAAAGGGAAAGGAATGTGAGGAGATACTAAAAAAGTGAATAAAATATGTTGTTCTATTGAATGAAATAAGAATACTAGAAGAAAAATTTAGGGAGGAAGAGAGTCAAAGGATATCAAGGGAATTAAAATTAGGAAATAAAATATAGGGAAAGGGGAAAAAAGGTTAAGAATGACATTCAAAAACCTGAAATTCTTGTTTTTATAAAAAAATGTGATGCAAAGTTTGGAATAGAGATCAACCATGAAACTTTAAATTTCCTAATAGGTTGATGAAAATGAATTTGGATGGGAATAGTTTAGCCACACTAATGAGTAAGCAACCTTAACAAATTTCAAGTCACCAAAACCCCTAGAAACATAGAATGACCAACACATTTATACAAAGGATTATGGTAGCCAACATGAAAAAAACTAAAATAATGGATGATTTAAAAGTAATAAAAAAATTCAATTATAGAGGATAGTTACATTTAGGTTGAAATGAATATCTCATTATTCATAGTGCTTAATTAGGTTTTGGAAAAAATTTCCCAAAATTATTTTTATAAATCCCTCATATCTAAGTTTATTGGAGCTTGGATAAGTATATAAACCCTAAAATAATGAATGGGATAAAAATGGCAATTTTATGGTTGACCAAAATCCTAATTTATAGAAAGTATATTTTTTAGGAAACCTTAATTTTTGTAAGGTTTCCTAAAAAATATGCTTTCTAGAAATTAGGATTTTGGTCAACCACAAAATTGCCATTTTTATCCCATTCATTCTTTTAGGTTTTATATACTTAGCCAAGCTCCAATAAACTTAGATATGAGGGATTTATAAAAATAATATTGGGAATTTTTTTCCAAAACATAATTAAGCACTATGAATAATGAGATATTCATTTCAACCTAAATGTAACTATCCTCTATAATTGAAGTTTTTTATTAATATATCCTTTATAATTGAATATATATATATATATATATATATATATATATATATATATATATATATATATATATATATATATATATATATATATATATATATATATATATATATATATATATATATATTCAATTATAAAGGATAAAGGTTTTTTTAGAGGTTTGTGGTTACTAAAAAAAAATACTATATCTAAGGCATTGAACACTACTTTTAAATTTGGAGGAAAAGTTAATTCATGAGGCACAATGGTGGACTTAGTTATAAAAAATACCACCATAATACTAAAATGAAGGCATATTTTATAACATTGTAAACAAATATCTAATTTAGTTTATATCTTATAATAAATTAAGAAAATGTAATTATAAATGTATTCTATAATGTGTGTTTTGAAAAACATAGGTAGTTCCATCCTAAAAGTTATTAGGATACCCTCTACCACTGTGGTATGGTACCAAAACTGGGACTATGAATGTTTTCCATTTAGATGTTATAATTTCAAGGAATTTAGGTATAAAAATAGGAAACACCCAATCATAAGTAATAGTGGGTCTAAAAACATATTTAAAGAATCCCAAAATTGTTATAACCTACTATTTTATCTTTTAAGTGTAACAATATTAGAATTTGGTATGCTTAGGGCATGTTTAACCTTAATATTTTTATTTATTAGCTCTAGAATTTTATTTAAGCTTACCTAATTAGAATGAAAGAGTGTGACCTTATCTAATTATGTCTATAAATGAGGAAGAGAAAGACTCAAAATCATCATAATTTGTATTCTCAAATTATTTTCATTGTTATTTTGCATTTTGAAGGTTTCCCACTCAAAAAGGTCAATATATTTGATTTGGTTCTTTATTTTTGAATTCAAGTAGATTTTATATTACTATTTAAATTTATTTTTAATATATATCCTAACAAGTGATATCATAGACTCAATATTTTATCAAATTATGTGCTTTTTTGGCCGTTATAAAACCACTAAAAATGCATTTTTGACTATTTTTTGCCTTTTGATCAAATTGAAAAACATAACAAAAATGAACTTATTTAAATATAACCTATAAAAAATTGAGTGTGTAACATGTATCAAATATTGGCTATATTATCACATTTACTATATTCTTTATAAACCAATATTTTTTTCCCATCGTAGTTGATATTTCCTGAAGGATTTCCCTATCTATTTTCCAAAGCCTTTGTAGTGGAAGTGAACTACCAATACTCTATTACATTCATTTTGTAAGCAATATTCAAATTTGGAATATTAAACTTAGATTCTTTGTCATGAATTATATATTTAATAATTAATTCATTAATATCGATAAAAAATTATACATTATATTCATCATCCTATTAAAATTGCATTTCATTAAAAAATGAAGAGAAAACAGTGAGATAGGTTTGTAGTGCCTACATTTCCTTTATCATGTGGGAAGATAAATAAAATTATAGAAAGTTAATTTTCCTCATTTACTTTTTTAGTTAAGTTCACCTATTTGATTTCTCATGAGTAAATATATTGAACTAACTTATGAAGTGCATGAGACTTGTTATTTTTTATATCACAATATAAGAAAACAATGGGCTCACACCCACCATCAAGCTCAAAAAGAGCCACCTATAATGCAATATAAATTTGATGTAATTCAATTACTTATAAGCCATTCCTCTATATTTTTTTAATACTGATGGCAAATAAATAATGTATGGAACATCATGTTTAGCTTAATATTGTATTGTATGAGGATGATCCTACTAGTGCAAATCTAGTTAATGAAACCATGGTAAGAATACAACCATTTTCCTAATAACATTGCATACTATATTTCCCATACAAACTATTTTTCCTCTACTCTAATGGTATAGGGGCATCCAAGAAAACTTAATATTTTACTATCCATGACATTTAAAATCTTTTTTAGAATCACATATTTATAAAAACAACTAATATGTGCTTAGTTGATGAGGAAAATATAACAATGCCCTACGATATCTTGAGAATTGTTATCTATATTCAAAATGTTTTACTTTTTAAATGACATTAAAATGTATTTTTAGGGTTATACCATATTTCATTTGACCAATTACATTTTTCATTTTATATGTGATCTTAATCATCCTTGCAAAGAAATGAGAACCTTCAAATATGATGATTTGGGAAGATGGATGGACCATACAAAGTAAGAAAATATACAAAGGCAAAAACCTATATACAAAAAAAAATAAGTATGTTAATATATGAAAAAATGATAGTGATAAACAAATATTTGATATTATACACTTGATAATCTTAATTTTTACTAATCCTTAACAAACACGATTTATGTGTAAACAATTGAATCTTTCTCACATTCTCTTGTAGACATCTATCTATCTATGGGCTTCACCTTCCCAATTTTACATAACTCACGTACATGTTATCCTTATTCTATGAATAAATGTTATATTAACCTAATAAATATGTCACTATTCTCCAAATAATTGTCTTATCCATCCTAGACAATTTTATAAACAATTAAATGATATTAGTTACTGGTAGTGTCTACCTTCATTGGAGATGTTCTAGGTCATCCAAAAGATAATATTTCAATTTTAAACCCTTACATTGGGCCAAAACACACATTTTTTATGTGATTTATAGAGGTAAATTACCAAAACATTCATTCACACACACATCAATCATAATATTAATACTATCTAGAGTTCACTTAAAGAATTACTTGCATATTGAGGAATACATCTTCACATCCTTGAGGCATTACTCTAAATCATCCAAATATAAAATAACCTCAAATTATTAGTCACTAATCCAAATATAAACACCAAAATTAAGGTCAAAGTTACATATTATCAAGTTTCAAAATCCAAACATGTTGCATACTAACTAGTATATCACTATTGAGCACATATCCACATAAGTGAGAGAACTACATGTTATTTGAGTCCTATTTAGAGTATTGAAATGTTGGAAATGATCAAACATATATCATGGTGTGATTTTGGATGTAAAAATAATGTTTTCAACCAATTTTTATAAGCCAAGGAATGTGTCAAAAGTGGATCCATGGTTTCAAGGTGAAGTAAGACAAACTTGAATCTATACATAGGATTAAGTATCTAAAGTTTCATAAGAAACATATTGACAAGAAAGTACAAATATTTATGGTTAAATATATATATATATATATATATATATATATATATATATATATATATATATATATATATATATAATAGGAAGTAGACATATGAACTTTCCATTTTAGGGCATAATTAGAATAATTTGGGTTTTCCAATACACCCTAACATAAGCACATGTAATTTCTAATTTTTTTGATTCAAACCCTAAAATAGATATCAATTTTAGGGCATAAATACAATATCTCATTCACAAAAATACTTGCTAAAAACTATAAACATCATAGATAAATATAGTACCTTCAAATATCATTTTTATAATTAGATATATTACTAAAAATTACAATAAAATCCCAATTAAAATTATGAATGATAAAATTCCACAAAACCTCATCAAATCTATCCCAAAAACAAATTTATTTCTTCCATGGGGTTCACTACCTTAGGGAAGGTATCCAAGGGGTTTTATACCCTCCCAAAGGCCAATAAGGTGGTTCAAAACCCTAGAAAAGGTCCTAGAATAGTTACATCCCACTCACAAACCCTTCCAATTATTGTGTTCCCCATAAAACCTTCTCTAGAAGTTTGAAATTACCAATTTGTGTTCAATGTAACCCTTTAAATAGAGTTTCCCCACTAAATATTATGGTTTTTCATCCTTATGTTAGTCTTCCAATTAAGGGTTTCATATCCAATGCATGAAAGTTAAGAAAAACATGCTAAAAATTATTATTTCAATTGATAAAAATGACATGCTCCCTAAAATGAATCTCCTTTGTCCATTTTATATCCTTTCATCAACTCAATCTCCAAAATCTCCTTTATTTTAAGATTAGACATAAGTTTCTAATAATAAGTTACTTTTTGGATAACTTATTCATATTATTCATAGTATTCATATTCATATTCATATTCATATTATTATTATTATTATTATTATTATTATTATTATTATTAATTTCAGCATTTAAAAATATTTTTTATTTTAATAAAAATATTATTATCAAATGAGGCATCTAAATTATTATTTAGACTAATAAAATGGCTAACATAGGGGTCTATAGTATCTCCCTCACACATTGGCAAGGTGATGAGGTATTTCCTGATGATGTCATCCTCTTGAGCTTGATAAAGGTCATTTTCATTGAGTGACATGATGAACATATTTATGATTCCACACACTCAACAAAATTAGAGGGACTTTCACACATGCAAAGACATCATGTATCATTCAATCCTAAACATTTTGCATGGATGGATTAATTCAAAACCAATCTATAATATTTTATATTGTATAGGTTTAAACATCACCCTTGCTTTCTTATCAAAGGACCAAAGCTAGGAGAATTGCAAGAGAAACACACAGTCTACAATGGGAGGTGATCAAGATCACATTGAGCCAATCTCTTGTGTAGAAGTAAAAGAGGATGAATATGTGTGTAATAAGATGATCACATGAGGGATTTTGACCTATATGGAGAGGTTGTTTGGTCTAGACATAGTGTTATTCATAGACTTCACCCAAGGGTGGAAAGATAGGGAAGTTAGCATGAAAGGGCTTAGGCTCTTGGTCACTAAAGAGGTCATAGGGGAAATTAATAGAATATAATGCTTAAGAGTTAAGGCATTTAAAAATAAGAGGAGAAAAGAAGAGTTGTTCAAAAAAATTTACAAGGGAAAAAATATCAAAATATTCAAGCCAAAAAAGGTTTATGAGGATTGATTTACCTATGAAATGGCCAGATGTGTGTTTGTAGATAATGAGATACATTACACCAAAAGGGAAGCAC
The DNA here is from genome assembly GCA_037957365.1 of Torreya grandis. NCBI lineage: Eukaryota > Viridiplantae > Streptophyta > Pinopsida > Cupressales > Taxaceae > Torreya > Torreya grandis. The sequence goes on from JARHVA010001698.1 coordinate 2,335,016, forward strand.
ATGGTAATTTTCTTACATCATTTCCTTCTTCTTAACCATTTTATGGGAAATACTATTAACTTACCCTTATTTATCTTTAAGTTGCTTGAATCTTCAGTCACAAATTTTAAGGGAAACCCCTCAGTAGACCTAATCCACCAGGGGCTCATTATACTCCTAGTAAAAAAATGGAGAAACCCTCTAGTCTAAAGTGGGTAAGGACAATATCATTATCATTAGTGAGAATGAATATTAGGGTAGAGAGGATGACTTCTTCTTGGATCCTAAAATTGAGTAAGTAGGGGACCAAAATAAATTTGTTATTAATGATTATTTCATGCAAGGGGTTTTTAATCAAGCAACTATCATATAGGATCACCCTAAATTGTAACTCCAATTAATATAAGGGGTCAAGATTTATTTATACCCAAGATGAAAGAGGATATTGAGAAGTCCTTTAGAATATTATATACCAAAGTGACCATATAAAAGATTTTGTGCATGGAGATAATTGACAAGTTTGAGAAATTAAAAGGTCTCCTAGTTCATGGTAACTCTACTCTAGGAAATGATAAAGAGGAAGATGGAATGGATAAATATACCCCCATGGGACTATAACCACTCATAGTGATGGATTAGATGAAACTAAAATGGAAACTAAGTGGGAGATGGAGGATTTTAGGTCCACTGGAATGAATTAAAAAAAGCTAGATGTGGAAAAGGAGAAGGAAATTAGGAATTTAACTAGAGGCAAGAACAAGAAAGAGGTGAAAACTGAGACCAAGAAAATGGTCTTCTACTTTGAGTCTAAGGATTTGGACTAGATGGTTAGTGCTTTAGGTCTCCTATTCTCTTTTTGACTATCTTGGTGTCTTTTAGGTTGAAGTTGGTGTTTCTATATGACTTCTAAGCTTTATCTCACTATGTTTTATTAAAATTTATTGATCATATTTTTCCTTTCTTTTATAAGGGTATATGACTTTTCAACCTATTTGTTAACCTATCAAATAAAAAAATACTATTAAGTATTTATAATCTAGAAAAGGGGACATTATAGTCCTCCCTCCCAAAATTTATTTCCCTCAAGTAAATGTAAAATCTCATGCCCAAGTACCATAATTCCAAAGTGAATCAATATGTTGTAATTTTCTAATAATCTAGATCCCATACCTATCAAATGAAATAACTCTTGATAAAATAAGCTCATATATTTGTTTTCTTTCTCCTTAATGATGTTTTTTGGTAGTTATGAAGTTTTTAAACTTCCTTAAATTAAATATCATCTATTACCTTATACCTACCATGATCATTTTCTCTTTTAAAAACAACATCAAAAAAAAAAAATCTTTGCATACTCAGTTATACTAAAAACCTTCCAAGCTACTGTAACTTCAACCTTAAAGTAAGGAATTAATGAATAATCAATAATTTAACTAGATAAAACATATTCTAATATTAATGGGTCTCTAGATATCACCAATATCCCATACTATTATGCACACATAATTTTTAATTTGATCAAAAATATCTATGTGTTATATATTACAAGTTGTCTCCTTTACCTTATCATCCCAATTTAGTGTTTTGTTCATAATGACAAAAATATTATAGTGACACAAGAGGGAGAAATAAATATTAAATATGGTCATCATTATTATACCTTGGGCTCCCAACAAAAATCTCATCATAATTTGGTGAATTGGGGTTTGTGGAGATACCTCCAAACCTTCTACCCTTGCGATTCCCAGTATTTTCTTCAAACACGTCTCTCCATAGTGATGTTCTAAAAATTGGTAAATGGCTCATCCTTAAGAAGTTTTAAGGATGGTGTATTGTCCTCTACTTTTAGGTATTATTATTAGATTAGATAATCCATTTTCAACTTGGTTTTATAAATATTTTGTTGACACATGCATGGAGCATTTTATTGGTTCTTTCTAAGATCATGAACATCATCAACTAGCTTCTTATTGTTTGTTATTCTAGAAATTATAAAAACTTAAACATCAACATTATCATCCATTAATTGGTATTTAACCATAAAATTATCTCCCCAATATTTAAATTTTGATTTTCCATCTTCCTTGGGCTTATAATTAGAATGATCATATCCTTTGGTAGAAGTAGGAACCTTTGATAACTTTGCCTCCACACTATCAATCTTGTCAAGTACCTTCCAAAAGATATCCTAAACATCTACCTCATATGGTAATGGTTATATCATTTCAATTCTTGTAAAATTGATAGAGGTTTCTTAGAAAATATCCTATTTCCATTTGGTACCCTTTATATTATCCTTATTTTTTGAATTATTCTCATGATGATCAAAATATTTTAAGGACATAGTATGATGGTGATAATATGTGGATAATCAAAATGATTACCATTATATTTAAATTACTTTAGGTGTTGTATTTAATGTCTATAAAATTTACCTCTTTCTCTCTTATTATCCAATCATCACACCTCCTTTGGGTGTTTATCACATCTTTCATGTTTGCTTACAAAGTAACTAGTTTACTTTCAACCCTAGGAACCACTTTTATTTTTGATGGTGGATCATTAAATTATGATTCACATATAATTTATGTGCTTATTTTCTACTAAAATCTTAGGAAAATCAACTAATGGTGTTTCATGATTTAGGATTTCTTCCTTGGCTTCCTCCTTCCTTTCCTCTTTTATAGGGTTTTGGAATTTAGACCTTGATTTTTTCATTATTTTATTTTAAGAGAGAATACTGAGGTATATGGATTGATAATAAAACTTCATCCATGCCTTGGGACCCATTTCCATTAGTTCCTTCTGATATTATTTCATATATTTAAACATTACTTCCTATGGTGACTTCATATTTCTATCACCACCTTGCATGATGAAGAGTCTAAAAATAAATCACTACCTATAACTGGCCAGAAAATGGATCTAATACCACTAAAATGTACCTTTAAGAATATAATTAGAATAATTTAGGTTTTCCAACAAAACCCAACATAAACACATGAAATTTCTAATTTTATGATTCAAGCCCTAAGAAAATAAAATTCATAATTCTATAGATGCCAAATTTAGGACACATATACAATATTTCATTCACCAAAATACTTTCCAAAAATCATAAAAATAATGAGTAAATATAGTGCCTTCAAATATATTTTTTGTGAATTAAATATATGATTGAAAATTACAATAAAATCTGAGTTGAAATTATGAATGGTCAAATTCCACAAACCCTCATCAAATCTGTCCCAACAAGAAATTTAATTCTTCTAAAATGTTCGCTACCTTAGGGATGGTTTCATATGGGTTCCTTGATCTCTCAAATTTCTAAAAGATTGTTTAACACCCTATCAAAAGGCCTTTAATAGTTACGTCCCACTCATAAACCCTTCTAATTACTATGTTCCCCATAAACATTTCCCTAAAAGTTTGAAATCACCAATTTATGGTTAATATAACCTTTGAAATAGAGTTACCCCACCAAATATTAAGTTTTTTCATACTTAATTTAGTCTTAAAATGAATGGTTTCATAATTAATTGATAAAATTCAATAAAAACATGATCAAAATTATGATTTCAATTGATAAAAAATGACATGTTTCCTAAAATGAACCTCTTTTTCCCCTTTTATATCCTTTCCTCAACTCTATCTCCAAACTCTCCTTTATTTTAAGATCAAACATAAGTTTCCAACAATAAGTTAATTTTTGCCTAACTTAGTCATATTATTATTTTTACTTTAATTATTTAAAATTTTTTTTTTTTTAACAAAAATATTATTAAATATTTCTAATTTAGAAAAGGGGACATTAAAACATATTTGGTAGCCAAAAACATCTAAGAATTAATGGATCCATCCATGAAAATTCTAAAAATAATTATCCCTATCTAAGACACCACATATCCATTTCAAGGCATTTTGATGATTTTAGATATACATAGACTAGATAAAGATAGAAATAAGCTAAGTTCCCTATCTCCTTAGACATTTCTATAAATATTAAATGCAATTAATAAATATCATTCTACTTGTTAAATTTAGATCTACATAATGTATTCTATATCTTATACAATTTGAACTGCTAAAATTTTTATCTTGTTTAGATAATTAAATCCAAAATAATTTAAAAAAATAGTATATAAATTCTCTTGAAAATAGTTACATGTAGCTATCAAAAATTTATCATTCAACCTCCATACCATATAAATATCACCATTCCTATTATAAATACAAAAAATAAAAGGGTCAAACCCATAATTTTACCTTAAACATCTCGTTATACATTTCAAAACTAAGAACCTTCCTTGAATTTACCTACAAAAAACTAAAACTAAAACACAAACATGGGCAAAGTGAAATCATGCAGGTTGATGCCAAAGCAAATTATTTTGAAAGAAATAGAAAATCCTCCTATAAAAAATACTAATAAGGATGATTTTCACAATTCCATTTAGTGAATGGAGAATTGGACACCTTTTTCTAATCATATTTTTCCATTCAATGGCTTTAGGCTATCTACAAGTAGCCATACATAATGTATGATGGATGAAAACAAAAAATTGTACCTCTTGGCCTCTCTCTTCTATGTAAAACTTAATTATTGAAATTTATTAGAATCATGATCATGGTATACACTATAATATATCTTAAGGGGGTGATTTTACTATGATTTAAGGGAATATGGGTCCTCTCTATGCTCAAACTTGACCATAACTAATGGCTTCTTCTTACTTGAGGTATATGCTTATTATTCCTCATGATTGGCGAACTTATAATTTTCAAGATTTGGATCACATGCACTAAATAAAATAAATAAACCTAAGGTATTATATGGTATACTTAATCTTAAGATAAAATCTCACAAAGATTAAGTTTCTTTGTGCTACAATCAAAGCTTACAAGCATATCTTTAACTCCCTTTAGAGGAGAGAAAATTTCATATTCACTCTAAATATAAATAAAGAAGTTATGTATGATATCTTCTTATTTCTTAATATTCTCCAATTTTTATTATCCTTGGGAAATAAACTTTTAATCCCTATTGTTTCATGGAATTTTAATACCTTCATCATCGTCCTCCATCAAACTATCATTAGTTTCTTGATATTCACCAAAAAGAGGGAAATATTTTTCAAAAACATAAAACACATCCAAGGCACTATTAGATTTGTTAGATTCATCAATAAAAATAAATATAATTATGAGTTTCAGATTAATCCTCAATATCATGCTTTATTTATAAGCTCTTTTTCTCTCCAAATCCCCCATCAATCATATTATTTTCTTGAGTTTTGAAGGAACATAAAAGATCTACTATTAAACAACCTCTTCGAGAGGATAAAAGGTCTCATCCTTGTAATAAATTACAATTACATTCAATAATTAATTAAATTCTTCATATCATATGTTATTTATTTCTTCATGATAGAGAAAGACACAATTATTTGTCCATTTGATCCATGTAGTAAAATCTTGATTCTTTTTCATATATTGGTTTATTTTCACTATTATTCTTGATAAATATTGAGAAGATCTTAAATTGACATTAAATTAATCCTCTTTTACTTTTATGAGACATCTAGGAGGGGGTTTATTCAATAACTTGGGTTACTTTTTTCGCTTATGACAAGATTTTGGTGTCTTTTGGATATTAAGATAATTGTGGAACCTTTGAGAAATAAGTTTTCAAGTATGATTTTGAGTGTCTAGTTAATTTATAAAAGATAAAAACTCATTAGAAAAATCAACAATAAATATTGTCATCTCTCTTTCATTGCATTAGGATCAACTTTGGGATTCATGGGTTGAACTTGGGGGAGTTGAGGTGGGTTTTTAGTTAGCATATGAAAATTTTGGTAAATATCAAATGACTTAGGGAAAAAGGGGAAATCATAATTATGGTTATTATAACAACCTATAAGAGGCTTTTATTATCTATAATAATAATATCATAGGCCTTATGAATAGTCCTACCTCTTAAATATTGTATCATAAGAGTAATATTGAGATCAAAATCCTTAAAATAGTAAAAATAAGCCATACCTAAGTAGAGGCTAAAACTTAGCATGTATCCCTTACCATGTCTTATTGAATACGAGGTTGAAAAACAACACATGATGTATAGATACTCATTTGATTATTGTGAGGTGTTCTATCAGAGATAAAACAACCATATCTTCCTTGAATTCATTGTGTTTTTTTTACCCAACTAATCATAATTTGAGATTAATTGTGAAGTTAATATTTTGAAATAATCTAGGTATTTCCCTTTAAGAGATGATGAAAATACCTTGAGGGATATATCTATGTCTATGATATAATTGATTATACATAGGTTATCCACATTTTTAATGTGGTATATGGGAGTTATGGAGTTTCCTCATTTAAAATGAGGCAATGATTTCAAGGTTATTTTTGGAATATCATTAAATTACTATATATTGAGTGTATTTTCATAATATCAAGTAATAAAAGGTTCATATCCAAGATGATCCATCATAGTTGAAGGAGTAAAATTGGATTTCAATAACAACATTTTTTCTAGTATTTGGGATTGCAGACTCGGGAACAAAACTACTTTTCTAATTTTAGGAGTGGGTAGCATGGATTAAAACTTTTAGTAAAGTTTTTAATAATTCAAAACTAATATTTTTATGAGTGAGCAAGGACTTTTCAATCAAATATTCATTATTTTCATCCACCATAGTTGACAAGAAGATGATTTTATTTTCCTATGAGAATATTTATGTGATTTCCCTCTAAAATCACAATAATTTTAAATGTGGAGGTAATTACCCAAATTGAAAACATGTCAAGTCATTTTTTAAAAATGTGATAAAAAATGAAACTTTAGATTTGTTTGGAACTTTTGATTTTACTCCCTAAAGATATGATTTTTTCAAGAGGCTATTTGTATTGAAAATATTCAAACTAAAGAATGTTTATGATTTGGATTTTTTGAAAAAATAAAAACCAAACCTTTACATTTTTATCATCAGTTACAAAAAATATTGTTTATGCCTAGATATGTCACATAAATTGCACTTGTATATGATCATATTAGTTGGGAAGTTATATTTCCTAATAAATGGTAGTGTAACAACCTTTGAGATTGAGAGGGTGAAGCTAAAACAATAAAGAAAATAAATGGAAACATGCTAGAACAACTTCATTCAAGATCCATCCAAAGAATAGAGCAACTATTGCAAGATAAAAATAAATCATTCCAGACCTCATTAGAAAGAGGTAAATGACAAAAAAATATGCACATATATAAATAATAAAGACAAAGAATATCCACAAACTCTTCATAGAGTTATATGAAATCCACATAGTTGCATACATAGTTAATAATGAAAAAAATAAAAATAAATAAATTTATTAAAGTAAAGATCTAAAAAATAGAGCTATAATGAAAGATCTATAAAAATATATAAGCCTTAAACCTATAAAATAGAGATAAAAACTCTATTTAATTACAATATGATAGAATAAGAAAGGAAGAGTGGGTGATAAATGGTTTTATACATGTCATTTTTTATAAGATTCTTTGCAAAAAATCTACCCCATGAATGTTTGCAACAATTAAATGCCACCATCTTGCTCTTAGTCTAATAATTTGGCTCCTAAAAAATACTAATTCCTTGAGTATATAATATTGAAGATTCAAAAATATTTGAATTCACCCATGAACCATATTTTATAAAATCTAAAATATTTTATTTTATAATTTAACTTTAGTTTAATAAAATATTAAAATATTTTATATAAATTTGTTTCCATGTTAGGATTTTATTAGGTGGGATTTAATCATTATGCACTCATATTAAATAAAGGTGTTTTCAATCCATTTATTAATAGATGAATCATATTAAAATATTTAAATGGATCACTAATAATAAAAATGACATTTATCTCATATTTAAAAACCATGCATGGAGATTTAATTAAAACATGTAAAAAATAGTATAAATATTTTGAGGGGAAAAATATTGCAACATTAACAAAAATGTTAGAAGTAAGTGAATCCAATTTTCATGTAATTTAAAAGTTGTTTATCATCTAATAAAATCACTGGACACTATTTATACTTATTCAATGTGATCTTTATGCTTCCAATACTAGGTTACACTGATATCCATATTCTTGTCAAGGTTACTACTAGTGTTGGATGCACATTTTCATGTTTATATTTTAATGATAGTTTTGTGATAACTAGTTATTAAAGTTACACCACTAAACCCTATGTTTTTCCTCTTTATTATTTAATTATGATTTTTTATTAGATATGGGTAAAATTATTTTATTAAATTGGATCTATGATCCAGACAAAGAAATCATTTTGAAGATAGGTCCCACAAAATTTATAGTGAAATAACTAGGGCTTTGAAAATAAGTCCACCAAACTCTATGATGGAACATAATGATGAAACAAATAATAACCATAAAGGGCCAATTCCAGCTACATCTTTGAAATTTACACAAATGGTTATCAATGAAATAACCAATATAACCAAACTAGTGAAACCACAACATCAAAACAAATATAGGGTAGAAAATAGATAGCTATTATTTAAGGGCTAGAGTTGAAATAAGGCCACGAAGTATAGCTAGGGTCATCCCAAAGGATCCCTATAATGAGGCATAATATGAACCTCAACAATGTGATGTTGAATAAATTAAGTTTACACATCTAAAAACCATGGTTAAATAAACTTGGAAGAAACTCAAGATAATGGTAGAGAAAATAGGCAATGTAAAATATTTTAAGATTAGGGTTATACAGTTTGTCCTTTAATAGTATGAAAATAGCTTAGAATAGGGAGACAATGTTCATCCCATAATGAAATAATCATGACTCAACAATGAATAAAACATATAAATATTTCCTACCATCATCATTATTCTTGGAGTAACTGTTGGGGAAACCATTTCCCAAAACCCATGAATCAACCAGAAGGTAAGAAATAACCACAAAGCTATCACACAATAAATGTGAATAGATAGAAACTTCCACATGGGATAAGTAAAAAGTTAGCTTAAAATATCCCCTCATAATATGAATTTTAAAAAATACCATCAACCAAAAATATATCCAACCTTCATCCAAGGCCTCACAAGAGAGGAAAAACACAACACAACCATAAAAAAAACCAAAAAACTCCCATATAGAGAGAAAAATCCAATTCTCAACATGAATCACTCTCCCCTATAGATGAAAAATGACTTGAGGTGTAGCCAATATTAATTTAAGGAGGGATCCAACATGAAATAAGTGATCAACCATCACAATATGTAGTGCCTATTAATGGATCACAAAACACTCTTAAATCTTTCACTTGGGGTATGATAAAATCCTACTCTAATTTTTTTTGCCCAAAAAAATTCAAAAAATAGATTGTTTTCATCCTTATAACCTTCTTGTATATCAAAATAAATCAATTTTTCCAAGATAAAACATAGAAAAAATAGATAAAAGAACCCATCTTTAAGACTTTATATTAAAAACAACATATTCCATAACAAATCTCACCATAAGACTCAGAGCTTTTAGATCAACATGTAGATCTAATCAGACCCAACTCCAAGCACTAGTTGCCCTAAAAATTTAAAAAATATTATAGATAAATATAATAATAGTATAGTGAAGGAAATATTTGGTAATAATATCCTCAAGTCACATAAAGGTAGCTAAATTGCCAAAAATATTCTACCACTCCATCACAAATCTTCTATTAATTAGTCATTTAACCAAAAATTGACTACAAGCTATGGATTTTTCACTTTTTCAAATTAAAACTTCCACTTTTATAAAATTATACTAATCCATCATAAAGCTCTCATTATTCAGTCATTTAACCAAAAACTGTCTAAAACCTGAATAATCTATCGCTTAATGGAAGCAAGGCGTTTGCTCTATTTTTTTTCCTATGTAAAGGGCCATTAAATTTTTTGGGATCTGAATATCATTTAATACATGATTATATTCGTGTGGACCTTATTTTTGAGTAATTATTTCCATAATTTTAACGTAGTAAAGACTAATAATTATGATTTTTTATTTGTATTTACTATATTTACACATATATTCCATAAATGTAATTCATTTATTTGTATTATAAAATAATCTTCATATTTTATAGGCTAAATTAAATATTATTTTAACATTTAAATAGGGTTTAAGGGTCCTCCACCCATATATATATATATATATAAACCTAGAAATATTACATAAGAAATACAATGATCTAGGCACCATAATGATGCAAGATCCCAACATACTAGTCAACCAAATTAAATTAACACTGAATACTAAATGTTAACAACCAGTGACAAAATAACCCATACCTAGTCACACACCCACAATAACAAAAAAAACCCTTAAAATAACCACTTAACCATATATGGAATAAATGGTGAAATAACTACCAAACTATGACTGAAAATGAATAAGAGATAAACTAACATTAACACATAAAAACCATGCATGAAGGCCTGAAAGTAACACCTCCATCTCATTATCTAGGTCCATGAACTCAACCCTAGTTAAAGACAACCCAAATTTAGTAGGATATAAATTAGAAGATATTTTACCAATAGACTCCATCTCAACCATAAAGAGTCCCTTTCCATATCTATGTAGCCTCACCAATTTCTTAGCCATATTAGATGCTATAATTTCCAACCATTTTTACATAAAATGGTGTGGGGGGTAGAATATGATTTACCATAGGAAATAAATTTTATAATAAATTTCAAATATCTCACCTAACCCTTTTGTATATTTGATCAAAACTATAAAATATCCACTAGCTCCACTAGTTTAAGGAAGAGGGCCTCCAATTCTCTAAACAAGGCCATAGAAACAAGACCCATACACTCTCAACAAAAAATGGTAAGATCATTAGGAGAAACAACATCAAATGTATCCAATTCCTCATCCAACCCACCATGATTCTCATTATTTACTAAGTTATCTACCACAAGTAGCAACCCAACTTTATTTGGAAGGAAAGCCATAAAATTGGTGACAAACATTGAATTTAATTTTGAGTTTACCTACATCCTCATATTTCTTTCAATGTATTCCAGCATTATAATTGCCTTGATAACTTGCATAACATCCCTTATCTAAACAAATAAAATTATTTTCAACCATTACTTAGTAATGACTAAATGAAACCCCATTTCTTTTTGGAAGCCATATAGGAAGAAATGTGGGAAAAGAAAAAAAGGCCTCATAGTGGAAAGTTACAATTCAACTTAAAGGAAATATTAGGACCAAATAACACTCTACAATACTATAAGTAATGAGAAGAGGATAAAGTGGAAAAGTGAAGTGAGGATAATCATCCTTAATATAACCTTGGAAAGTGTAATATCCATGCCTACATTAAAAATCGATGTGAATGAAAATTATGAAAGGTAAAATATGCCACACAACCTTTTATCATGAATGAAAAATGACACACACTAGGAAAAACATGCAGGAGAAAGGAAACAAAGGTTACTTATAAAAAAATTGAGAATGTAGACTATACACCACTAAGAATGCAATCCAAAAAGATAATTTAAGATAACCCATAAGGCCCTTACCTCAAGGAAACACAACATCAAGAGGTTTATGATGGTGACCCTATTCCTGACCCAAAAATATTCCAAGCATGGTTAAATTTTAAGGGAATTCTGCACCTTAATCAAATATGACTGATTAATCATTCATTAGTCCACCATCTTGTACATTTATCTAAAATAGTGTTAGTATTGCCAAACATTCTCACTGGGAGACACCTAGATTTAGTGAATAATATTTTCAATCCTAATAAATTATAGATATTTGATATCAAATATAATTTATAACCACCATAAATCCCCTTTAATCACATAGTTTATAGTTCTAATATATATAAATAATATAAATTCAAATCATCATGGTATGAGCTTCCACCTTATTATTTGTTTCATCACATAATTTAATTAATGAATCCAAAATTATAAAAGCAATACAATCCCTAATGACAAGGCCTAATCCCAAGGTGCCTAGATTATTGCATGAAACAACATCAAAATTGAGCTTAAAACCCCCATATTGGGGTAGACCAATAATCCCACTACCTTATTTTCAACACCTTTTTCCCACCTACATTTAATCTTGACTCATTAATAGGGAGGGTATATTTAATATTTAAATCACATAAAAAAATATAAAAACCTATTTTATATTATATTATAGTATATAAAAATTAAAGTGGAACAAAAGGAAAATAAATAGGAATGTTAAGAGCAATGGAGAAGAGTAACAAATAAAATTATGAATAGAAGATCATGTTCTATTGAAGGAAACAAGAAGATTGGAAGAACAAAATAGGGAAGAAGAGATTAAAAGGATGTTAGAGGAAGTAAAATGAGTAAATTATAAGTAAGAAAAATTAAAAAAATATAAAGAATGGCATACCAAAATCTAAAACCCTTTCTCTAATCAAGAAATGTGAATTAGATTTCACAACAGAGATCAACCATGAAACTTTAAGTTTCCTAACAGGTTTCTAGAGAGGAATTCATATTAAAATATCTGAGTCCCATCAATGAGAAAGTAGTCTTGAAAACTACTAAGGCACCAAAACACCCAAAGAAAAATAATGGTCATGTAAAGTTTGACCATGTGAATATATTTTTTGGAAAATTTGTTTTGGTGAAAAATTATGACATATCTCTCCAACTCATGGTAATACTCATGTTATTCAACAAAGGATAACATTTTCATTGTTACCACTAACACTAATTACTTTTCTCCCCTACACAATTATAAATATATATCTAGGAAAACAACAAACTCAATAACAATGTCATCATCCCCACCTTTTGTAAAAAATTAATTTTATACCACAAATGACACCGCATTACTCTCTTTATTTTCCATCACCTAATGTTGAGGGAACCATTATTCTTAGATCTGTAAAAGTGATAATTTTTATCATGGATACTATATATTTCCCCCTTTTTCACAACATTGAATGATTTTTTATATATTTTTAAATAAAAACTAATGTGAAAATAAAATCTAAAAAATAATCACCCTCGTAGATCTAGGCCAATGCCAAGAATTAATAAACAACTAAAAAAACCCTAGAGGGTACGAAATAAAATTTCCAAGCCAAAGGATAGAGTAGATTTTCCAAGGATGAAAATTAAATCTACCTAAATTAGACATATGCAAGTTTTATTTTATGGATGTAACTTCTTGGATAAGTCTCATGGAGAAGTATTTCAAGCTTTGAAATATACTAGATAGTATAATGGTTGACATAACCCCACAACATTTATAAATAGAAACTTATTAGTGGTACCACTAGATGATGACTAACATGTAAGGAAAGGACCTTACTTGTAAATAATGTACTAATGAATTAGAAACACAATATGTGTATACACAATTTTTTTCACTTTAACACTTTATTTATGATTTCTCTTCTATTGGATCATAAACACATCAATATCCTTGAGTGCATGCCTTAAACGGTGCACTGGGAATGGGGTGGGACTCTATCATGTTAATTTTTAATAATTATTTTTATACTATCCTATTACACTATCATTAATATCAATCTAACCTCATCCAAGTCTCTATACATCTTTCCCTTTTGTCTAATTCTTATCCATATTTAATAGATTTCATATATCCTATGGTATCAAATTGGATAATACTATCTATTTTTTACCTTCATCTCCCTTGTACTATATTGAACAACATGATATAATTATAAGTCTATTACTATAAATTTAGCCTCATCCAAGTATCTATACATATTTATTTCTATTATAAATTTTATATTGTATCAACCTAGTAGATACCATATTATGTTATCCAACATATTCCAAATTGATGCAGAAAAAATAGGCCAACCTTCCAAAGGCCATAACTTTTGACTTGTAGCTCTGTTTAATATCTTTCACATGCCAAAACAATTGTCTCATAAAGTTTGATTTTTTACTAAGCCACTCTATCTTATTATATTTTTTTTCAATATTTTTCATAAAGTTTGATTCTGCCCTAAGCCACTCTATCTTATATCTGAGGGTCCAAAATTAGCTTTTAATGATTTTTTCAAGAATTTTCTAAATTTAGAAATTATATATTTTTAGAACCAAAAGTTAACTTTATTTGAATTTCATCCCATAGTCTAATTTTAGTATTTAATTTATTTTAGGAAATTTTTAGAGCCGCATGTGCTTGCATGTGAAACATACTATAAATAGCAACTGCTAAAAATAGACATTATTTTTAGATTTTAGTTTTTTTTTTGAATTTTGCATGTAGACTTTAATTTCTAAGTTTAGGCTTATTTAAGAATGGTTTGGGTTTGTAATTATTTCAAGAAATCAATATGAATCAATTATGAGTATTATTGCAAGATCTTGGCCTATTAGTAATTTTCTTATTCTTGTTAGTTTTTGGGTTCATAACAAATGTACCAACTTGATCGATATCATCATCTTAGAGTCTAGGCTTGGTTTTGGGTATTATATATATATATATATATATATATATATATATATATATATATATATAATTTATTCATAATAAGATAACCTTGATAAATGATTATTTCACTCATATTTATTCCCTAAGGCCTTGTCTTGTGGTGTCTTTAAGGCTCAATAGGAGAGGTCATTGGAAGTTCCTAGCTAAGGATATCTAGGTATTAATCTAACCATTATAGTTATTCAACCTACAACATATCTTTCAAAGATCCAATTGAGTAAAGGTGGAGATTTAAGCATTGATAGGTCCACCCAAGGTAAGCATTTCTATCCTTACTCTCTTTCCCTTACTTATTAGATTAGGTTTTATATAATACTTTTTGGATGTATGCGTGTATCCTTTCTTAGGGTTTTCCCTATAATGAATAAGTTAGTATAGATATAGTATTGATTAGTCTTACTATTTATGAAGTTTAGGTTATATATATCACATTTTTTTTGACCATTACACCTCACCTTATTTACAATCACTTACCCATCATTTATTTTTTTCTATCCTTTTACAACCATTTACTTTACTTGTATATTTAAAATTATAGTTAAAACCATTTATCTTTGTTGAGGCCTAAAAAGAGTTATATCCTTGTGTCATAGCCTTAGGATTTATAACCCTTTCCTCTTAAAATTTTAGTTATAGGTCAACCTATGTTAAATCTAAAGATGTCATTGGTCCTTACCCACTCATCTAAGTATACACATACTCTATTCGATTGACCTTATTTGAGTCATAGTACATTAAGATAAAAATGATAGTTGTAGGTCATTCTATCTTATGTATATATTCTTATGAATTTGAAGTGAATCATATCCCTCATTTGGTTGGATCAATTGCATGTTTTCCATTTAGATTATTAGTGAAATAATCAAAATCATCATATATCTTTAATTCTAACTATATTATCTAACTTGACACCATTATTTAGTTTTAACAATTGTATTGACTAGATCAATACTATTTACTATCTTATACCAACTATATTGGCTAGATCGATACAATTATGTGTGTTATGCCAATTGTATAGGTCAACTCGATACAATTCTATGTGTCTTTATAACCACATTAGCTAGCTTGATATAGTTTTAAAATTTTATCCAACTACATTAGCCAATA
The DNA here is from genome assembly GCA_037957365.1 of Torreya grandis. Classification (NCBI taxonomy): domain Eukaryota; kingdom Viridiplantae; phylum Streptophyta; class Pinopsida; order Cupressales; family Taxaceae; genus Torreya; species Torreya grandis. Next base: position 2,350,650 of record JARHVA010001698.1, read on the forward strand.
TACCCAATTTATTTCATACTATATTAGTCAACCTGATATAAACCTTTTTATTTAACTATCAGTAACACTAAATTTCTACTATATTGTATCAATTATCCTAATATTGTCTATTTTAAAGCTAAATTTATTAGCTAGGCTAATACCATCTATTTTTCAGACTAAAACACAACTATATCATATACTTTGATACCATATGTCTCATTTGATCAAATTTTTTCCATATATGATTTTAAATTTTATTCATAATGATTTCTCCTCTTAAAAATTTTCTTATGATCCTCAACCCATTCTGCTTCTATATGGTTCACTACTTTCTACATTTAATAGCTACCATTGAAAGCAAATATTCATGGTGAAACTACTCTTCACCTTTTCTCATGGATGATGATCCTATTATCACTTGGAATTATATCCTTTGAGGAGATTATTAATCTCTCCTCATCCAAGTGGCTCAATATAAACAGCTCTAGACTTGTGGGTAGTCTAATGATGAGCTGAATCTTTAGAGAGGGCTAGCTCCCTTGATGTACCACTTTAGATCACTATTACACCTAAAAATTTTGGGGGGAAAAGGGAGAGAGATAACTGAGATAAAAATATCTTAAGGGAGGTTATAAACCAAATATATTGATGACTTACAACTAGCTCCATATTACACTTGAAACCAAGAGACTAACCAAACATACACTTCTCTAATCTACATCTTCTCACATCAATATTACATTATAAGGTTATGGATGAATGTTTAGGCTAGGAGGAATACATAAGAGGCCTTGAATGGAACTAGTGAATAGACTAACTCACTCAAACTTGACACTTCTGATAACACTTCACATACCCTACAAGAAGAAGTTTTCTAATTACAAATAGATGATAGAATGAAACAATCATGCTAAGGAAACAAGAGTTATCACTTATGCAAAATCAAACATTCCAAATGAAAACAATAATAAAATTCATGTAAGAGGTAAAAATTAGTAGTATTATGGATCAAAATTTATGAAAATTAGCAAGGCTTCTCCATACTCAGGTGGAGCATAAGCTACAATAGCCAAAATGGCTAGTTCTTATAAAACTTGAGAGAGAGGAGAAGAGAGAAGTCCAAGGGTCACAAAGACACTTGTAAAGATAATAAAATTAGTTAATTATTCATGATAAAATGGTTTTAGATAAACCATGCAAGGTTAAGAAGCATAAGTGTCCATCTAAGTCATAAAAATCATGAAAAGTGGCATGAAATTCCTCATTCTAGTTCAGAAAACTGCCTTCATGATTTGGACATTTTTAAAAGTCCAAAAATTTATTAGTGATAGTTTTAATGATTTTAATTAATTTTAAGGCCTCATAAATTCATATACATTAATTTTTCAAAATATTGGTCATCTAGAATCATCTAGAAAGGAGTTATCACTGCCTACACTTGAAGAAACTCCTCTTTCATGCACCCTGCACACTTAGCCTTAAATTTGGATTCAATTTCCTATGAAAATAATTGGGAGGGAGTGGATGAAATTTTTAAAGACCCTCCATGGCCTTATAATCATTAGGGATACCTTAAAATCACTTCCACTTGGAAATTTTCACTATGCAAGTTTTGACTAGCTGAGATAAGAGCTCTTGTTGAGGCAATTATGAGTTTTTATAAGGAATTAAATGAAAATTAATATTTATATAAATTCTAAATATTAATATTAAATTTGGTTTCATCTCTTTGAACCTCTTAGAGCCTACATAATGCATAAAATGATTATAAAAACCCTATTTTGCACATTTTTTGTATAATTTTATACAACTCATCCTAATGGGGAGTATCATGAGAGAATACTTTGTAATTTAAAATCATAATCCTAGTGAAAATGGTCCATTAGAGTATCTTTCCAACTCCATTTCTCCAAACTGATCATTGTAAGGGTTTAGTAAGGGTTTAACCTATTTTACCCTCTTAAGTTTTGTCCATACAAATTTCATTTTCAACTTGAAAAAAATATCACTAATGTGATTTTAAAGGACCCAATTAACATATCCAAATTCATTGAGTCTCCATGAAAATAAAAAAGGGAGGTATGAGCATTTGAAGTTACCTATTAAAGCTTGATTCCTCACTCTCATAAGCCTAAGTTTATCCTTGAGTCAAACATAGCCTTCCTTGTGTTTTGTCTACATAATAATGGTTTTAACATATCTTAAATGGTCCCAAAATCATGACCAAATTGATTGGAAACCATATCCAAAGCTATAAATGTTGATGACTCCCTATTTGGCTTTAAGCCTAAGTATGCTCAATAGGCTTGCCTACAAACCTTGTGCTCTAGGCCATATAATTGGACTTATTTGAATTTCATAATATTTAAGACATCTATAATTACCTAAAAAAATGTTTAAAAAAGGTAGAAATCTCACCTCATACTAAAAATGGTTTTGACCTTTCATTTGGGCACTAGGCCAAAACCTACCAAGTAGGCTTGACTGCAATTCTAGCCACCTAGACCACTTTGTTTCATTTCCCCATTTTTTTAAGTGTTATTAATTATTTTTAAATTGACCTATACCATTCCATATATCTATAAAATTTCAAAAAAATCCTTGTTTTACCATATTACCTCCCTTCAAACATGCCATCATATGCACAAGGGAAGTACCTTCTTTTGGAGATAAAACAAAGGGTACTTCCTCTATTCTAATAGAAAAAATGGATATATAATGGCATTATAAATTTTTTGAGGACATATAAAATAAAAAAATCATCCTCTTATAATGTTATTTGACCTCCCAAACTCTCACAAATCTAAGACAAACATGCCAAGCAAGGATTGTGTGTAGGAAATTTACCTTAGACTATGTATTTCATGTTTAAATCTCTATTTTATATTTGATTTATATTTTAAAGGCATATAAATACTTTCATGTTCCTTATGTAGGTTTTCCATAGTCTATTCATTACTATAACTTTCCATTTTAATTCCCCATACAACTACCTAGATAGGATTGAGTGTCACTTGACTATGTTTTTTTTTTATCTTGGAGTGATTCTTGTAGGTGTTGGTTACATACTTTAAGATTTTAATACAATGATGCAATAACTTATTTAGTTTCCCATATTCATCATCTAAATCAAATATACCTAAATCCATTATTTTTGTAATATCTAGCTATAAAAACACCCTGTTTAGTTCATTGTCTGCTATAGTCAAGTGTAGTTGACTTTGTCAAGGTAACATGGGTGTTGTATATGTATATCCACCTTAAAATCCATGGTACAAGGTTTATGGTCTCCTTTGAAAGTATTTATATGAATTTTAAACTTATATATTCTCATTTTTGTAGGTCTGACTACCGATGTTCACCTTGTGAGTTATAGGCACCTATAGGTAGACTGTAGGTGATCTTTCTAAGAAAGGGTACACTTGTAGGCATGTATGTAGACCAAAACTAGGCATTATAATTATGTCCTGATTACCTTTGAAAAACTAGTGATTTCCTAAACCCCATATGACCATTAAATAATATAAGGATGCTCTTGTTATGTCACTCCATTATGGAAAGTTACTTGGGAGTTTAAAAATATACAAAACATTGAGACATTTTAGTAAACAAATGCATGATCTTGAAGGTTACACTATCTCATTTGTTGAGAAAAACACTCACTCTATTTTTTAATGTTAACACTAATATTTGGAGGATACAAGATGTAACCATCAAAAAACACATAGGTCTCCTATTAATTCATCAAATGTTAGCCTCAAAACCACCTAGGCCTCTATTTTGGAGTTTTTAGGGATTTTATCCCTGAAACATAGTCTTATTGTTTAAAGGTGATTTTTAACTTGTTTAGAAATATAGCCTTTCAAATGAGGTCTACCATGGTACCTAAACCTACTAAGACCCTAAATAAGGATTCAACATTTGTTTCAACACCTCAAAAGGTATTTTCATTCTCTATTAGCACCACTTGTAGGTGGTTATCCTCACACAAAAACAATAATGTTACTTGCATGGATAAGGTTCCTATTTTGAGACCTTTATGAGTTTTTATTCATCTCAAAACCTCAAAAGTACTAATCTAACAATAAAAACCCTAATTATCTTAAACCATCCCTTTCATCAATAAATTCTTCATGAGAGCACTTGTAGGTGTGTTTTGGGATGGATGCAAGCAGATATGAACATTGGAAAGGATTAATGGATTGTGAGCATGTAACATTATATTTTCACCATTTTAAGGTTTCATATGGATACTTACATCTTATGGAAAATTCAAACAATTCCAAATTTTATTTTTCAATGTGAATGTAACTCTTAAGAACACCTACAAGTGTGTTACCATGGCTGACTATGTGAAAATGTTTAATATGAATACCACAATCCCATTTTATTGCATCACATGGAAGCTTAACTCAAAAAATAATGTTTCTTAAGGATACACAAATACTTTAAAAAATTTAAACAAACCATTATTAACATGTTGTACATGCCCCATGCATGTACTTCACCATAACTACAAGTAAGAGTGAGTATGAAGTTGACTGAGTATGATAGTGGACTTCAAGTTTATTTCAAGCATGATGTAGTGAGATTAAACATGAAATTATGTGATAAATATGGAATTGATACATGGTGATGAACCTATATATATACTCTTAACAATTATCAAAGCATGGGAGCTCTGAAAATGATGAAAAACTATTTGTCATCCCAAATGAAACTAATCTACAACCTAAGATGATTTTCTCAAAAAAACACCATGAAACCTAAAAATAAGAATGGAAATAATTTGAGAATATATCCAACACCCTCAAGAGTCCACCTCATTAATGGGTTTGTATTAACTTGACCAAAATGGAGAAAAACCTATAGGGTGCATGAAAGAGAAAGTAGAAAAGCACAATCAACTTCATGAGGATGGTTTATAAATCACATGCCACCATTATAAAAAATATTTTTATGTAAATAAAGGCCTTTGAGTGTAATTTTACCTCCCAAAGGAATTTTACTTGGAATTTCTCTTTTTGACCATACTAAATACAAAATTAAAGATTGGTTGTGTTCTTGAAAGGGTGAAAAAGGAGCATAATTGTTTTAGCCCAAATTTAACACTTTAAAATCATTTCAAATGTGTAACTGAGCTTAAGGAACCTAAATTGATATTATATGATCTTTTACCATGTGGCACACTTCCCCATGGGCTATACAAGTGCTAAGCTTCTTATTTTTCCTTTGATAACTACTCTTTCTTCAAAAAAACCTACAACTTTTTAGTTTTGATAGTTGATTAAGACATATTAGGACACATCTCACATGCAATCACCTTTTAGATCCTTAACGCTTCCCAATAACTTTTTAAAAGTCATTAAATGCCCCTTTTTGACCTTAAAATGACTCCTAAGACTTAAAATATTAAAAATACTAAGGACCAAGGCCAATATAACATTAAATGACATAAATTAACCTATAATACAGATTTAGACATAATATATTAGACCCCTAAACTCCTAATAATCAAGTTTTTACCTATAGGGTCCCAATTTGATCTATAGGGTCAAATTTGGTTAATAAATTGGTGACTCATAGGGGTAGTATTCCTACTAAACTAACTAGACTACTAATCTTATCAGTCCATTGGGCTTACGGAGTCATCTAAAATCTAAAACAAAATAAGGAGACCTTTGATGACAAGCTTTGATTAAGACAAGACCACTAATTAACTACTTCAACCATAAAAAACAAAAGACACACACAAAATAATGCAAACACACTAACAAGACACACACATGTGCTCAAATAAATTAGGAAAAATAGGAAAAACAACTATATATTACTAAAAATTAAGCATACCTCTCTTTTTAGGATCAAAAGTAAAGTGCCTTGCATCATTTTATTCATGAGATGAAACATGATGCCAAACATGTTACTCTTTGGATTGAACACGTGATAGATCAGACCTACTTCTTAGCAACTTAATTGCTATGCTTTCAAGTGGACCATCTTCAAATAGGTATGTAATGTAAATTTTTTCCTCTTGTACTTTTATACATATCTCATATTTTTTCCCACTCTTCATCTCATGATCAACTTTCCTCTTCTTTATATACATGGTTTCAAGAGGAATGGTTTCTTTTTCCTTGGAAGATTGAGGCAAAATAGAAACTTTTCTTAACTTACAAAGGCTGATGTGGACTTTTATATTGCTCATCTATGACATGTTAGACAATGTCATCTTACTATCATCACTTTTAATCATCTCCAATGAAATAGTAGACCCCTTGAGAGACTCAAACTCATTGCAAATGTTTTCAAACTACTACCACAAGTACTCATCCTCTTTTTGATTATCATAATGAATGGAAAAAAAATATAAACTCCTTCATCCTCTTCTTTATAATACAAAGGGACTTCATCCAATAATATCTCTTCAACACAAGGAAGGCATTCTTTATTGTTAATCAAATAAGAAGACTCAACACAAGGACTTGCCTCTTCTTCATCATTTATGACCTCTTGAGGGATCTCAAGTTATATCTTTGATGTTATAATCTTATATTCCTTCTCAAATTCTATAATATCCTCCATCTCTTTCTCCATCTTGGTGATGAAAAGACTAGGCATCTTGAAATTTGATGACCTATCCCAATGAGGCTGCTAAGGAGTTGCACTATCTTCAAGAAAGAGTTATAAATTTTCCTCAACCGACTACTCTTATTTAGGTACCCATAACATAATTACATCAAGGTAAATGGTTATGGGACGAGGACAAGAGGAAATACGTAGTGGAGGTGGAACATAAGGCTCAAAATCAGATTGAGAATGCTTTTGGGAGCTATTGAGGAAGGGGAGGCAGACCTTGGAATAAAATATCTTGCTTATCTTCCCTCTACTTTAAAATCACTTAATTTACATGTAATTAAACTTAATAGCTCTCTTGAGGGAGGTTATATGGGGTGTTTTTAGGCATATGATCTTATTTTGGGTCTAAACCTTCCATCACACCTTGACTTAGCAACTTCATCCTTGACTCTAACTCTTCAATTTGATTGGCTAGGTTCTCTTGGAAAAGTCTTTATTGAAGTTCATAGGAATAATCATGAGGATAAGGAGTACAAGAGGGTTGACATGGAACAAAATAAGATTATTGAGGAAGGGTGGGAAGGACTTACAAAGGATCAACTTCATTCTCAACTTCAAACTTCTTATCAACCAAACTTTATCCTCTTTCTTTCCCCATGACTCCACTATCTTACTCCAACTTAGGATACTATGATTATAAATCTCATCTTGAGATAATGATGTAATTTTAGGAGTGGGTGTAGTGTTTAAGGAACTTGGAATCTCCTTAGGCTTAGATTCTCCACCTTATCTCCAACTTGTAATCTCATAAATATAGGTCACTCCTTGAGATGGGGATGAAAGGTGAGAGGGAAATGAGGACTTGAAATCCATTTCCTTTACTTCTAACATGCACTATTGCATCTACATATTATAAAACTAAATATACCTATCAATATTAGATTTAAAAACAAGGTTTATCTTTTCAACTCTCTCCTCTAATTGATTGGGGAAAGGGTGACTTTGATAACCTTGATTGGGCTTATGAGTATGGGTCAAATAGGACTGATATCAATCTTGGGGAAGTGGATATGAAGGATGATAGGTTTGGTGAGGCTTAATTTCATGAATCCTTAGCCTATCCTCTAAGGAATAAACCAAGACACTCATGTCTAGCATCTCACCTATGAGCCTTTGTTAATTGGTTCTCTCAATAGGTGCCCAGTCTCTTTTGACTACATCTAATTTATCTCTCACCTTATGAATAAGATGACTAGAAACTTATAGACCATATCCATTTTGTGTGTCAAGGTCCAATATGTACTTCTCATAGCTTAAGATATTTTTATTGAAGTTTATAATGGACTAAGTTGAGAAGTGGCTTGGTTGACTAGGAGGAGCAAGACATTGAGAAGGCTTGTTATAATATTGATACACTTCATGAATTGGATGATACACTTCATGGTGAAGTTATTAAGGATCATGATAGGTCTAATTAATAACTTTTTATTTTTTATAGGGAATGTCATAGGCTAGAAATGTCTCACCAACTTGTGTAAAATAATACTCAACACCAAGGTCAACCATGAAACTTAATTAGGAAGAAATAACACAAGGAATGGTTATAAAAAGGTCTTAAAAATGAATACATGGGATACTTGACCAGTTGATGTAACTTTAGAGTTGTCATTGATGCTTTGATAAATGCCTCTAAAGGCTAATTATTAAAAGAAAACACCAAAATTCTTTCAAATTTTTGGACCCAAATTCCCATCAGGCATGCAAAAAATTGTTATCACTTAGATTTTAACCCTTTGAGGAGATTCATAAGCTCTCCTCATCTAAGTGGAATAATGGAAACACCTCTAGACTTGTGGGTAGCCTAATGATGATGTGAATCTTTAGGTAGGGCTAGCTCCCTTGATGTACCACTTTGGATCACTATTACACCTACAAATTTTTGGGGGAAAAGGGAGAGAGATAAATAAAAGAAAAATATCCTAAGGGAGGTGATAAACCAAATATATTAATGACTTCCAACTAGATGCATGTTACACTTGAAAGCAAGAGACTAACCAAACATACACTTCTCCAATCTACATCTTCTCACATCAATATTACATTGTGAGGTTATGGGTGAATGTTTAGGACAAGAGGAATAGACAAGAGGCCTTGAATGGCACTAGTAAATACACTAAATAGCTCAACCTTGACACTTTTGAGAACACTTAACATGCCCTATAAGAAAAATCTTTCCAACTACAAATAGATGATAGAATGAAACAATCATGCTAAGGAAACAAGAGTTATCACTTATGAAAAAAATGAAAACACTAATAATAGTCATGAAATAGGTAAAAATTAGTAGTATTATTTATAAAAAATTATGAAAATGGGTAGGGATTCACCATACTTAGGTGAAGCATAAGTTACGATGGTGAAAATGGCTAGTTCTTATAAAACTTAAGAGTGAGAGATAAGAGAAAAGAGAAGTCCAAGGGTCATAAGTAACATTGTAAAGATGAGAAAATTATTTAATTGTGCATGATAAAATATTTTGGATGAACAATGTAAGGTTATGAATCACAAGTGTCCATCTAAGTCATAAAAATCATGAAAAGTGACATGAAATTCCTCACTCTATCTTAGAAAACTGCCTTCATGATTTGAACCTATTTGAATATCCCAAATCTCATTAGGGATAGGTCTAATTATTGGAATTAATTGGAATTATTTAAAACATTCCTCTCCATGAATTTGTTTTAGGCTTGTTAATATAGAATCATCTATAAAAGAGCTATCAATGCTTGCAATCTAAAAAACTCCTATTTCATGCACCCTACACACTTGGCCTCAAATTTGGCTTTATTTTCCCATGAAAATATATGGAATGGAATTTATCACAATTTTAAATACCATAAATGGACTTATAATCATTAGGGACACCTTAAAATCACTTCCACTTGGAGTTTTGACACTTCTCACTAGCTTGGTCACTATGCCAGTTTTGATTGGCTAAGATGAAAGCTCATATTGAGGGACTTATGAATTATTATGATGAATTAAATGAACATTATAAGTTATAAAAATTATAAATATTCCTCTTAATGTTGGTTTCATCTCTTCAAACCTACATAATGCATAAAATAGTTAGAAAACCCTATTTTGTACCCTATTCATATAATTATATACAAATCATCCTAAAGGGGAGTATTTTAGAGATTAATATACAATTTACAATCATAATACTATTAAAATTTATCCAATATAGTTTCTTCCAACTCCATTTCTCCAAATTGGTCATTTTAAGGGTTTAGTAAGGGTTTAACATGTTTTACCCTCTTAAGGTTTTTTCATACAGATTTGACATTAAATTTTCAAAAAAAATATCAATAATGTAATTTTTAAGTACCCTATTAACATACAAAAATTCCTTGAGTCTCCATGAAAATCACCAAGGGAGGAATAAGCATTTAAAGTTACCTATTCAAGCTTAACTCCTCATTGACATAAGTTTGAGTTTATCCTTGAGTCAAAAATGACCTTCCTTGTGTTTTTTATGAATATTAATGGTTTTAACACATCTGATATGGTTCCAAAATCATGAAAAAATGGATTATAAATCATATCCAAAGCTATAAATGTGGATGACTCCCCATTTGGATTTAGGCCTAAGCATGCTCAATAGGCCTACCTACAACCCTTGTGCTCTAGGCCATATAATTAGAATTATTTTCATTCCATAAGATTAAAAACCTATATGATGACCTCAAAATCATTTTTTAACAATTTATAAATCTTGCCTCCTGATAAACATATTTTTGACTTTTCATTTGGGCACTAGACCAAAACCTGCCAAGTAGGCTTGACTACAACTCCATCCACCTAAACCACTTTTTTGTATTTCCCCCTTATGTGAGTTATTATTAATGATTTTAAAGTGACCTATATAATTTAATATCTCTCTCAAATGTCAAAAAAAACTTTGTTTCACCATATCACCTCCCTTCTTCAAACTTACTAGCCTATGCACAAGGGGAAGTACCCTTTATCTGAGATAAAATATAAGGGAATTTCCATATTATCATAGAAAAAATGGATATATGAGGTCATTATAAAATTATTGAGGACATATCAAATAAAAAATCATCCTCTTATCATGTTATTTAGCCTCCCAAACTCTCAAAAAGCCAAGATAAATTTGCCAGGCAAGGACCATGTGTAGGAAATTTACCATAGATTATGTATTTCATGTTTAGATCTCTAGTTTTTATTTGATTTATATTGTCAAGGATTATAAATACTTTCATGGTACTTATGGAGGTTTATCATCCTCTATTTATTATTCTAACCTTACCTTCCATTTCACTTCCCCATACAATTACCTAGTCAGGACTAAGTGTCACTTGACTATGTTTTTTGTCTTGGAGTGATGCTTGTAGGTACTAGTTGCATACTTTAAGATTTAAATAATATGATAAAATAAATTATTTAGGTTCATAAGGTCATAATATAAATAAAATATGCCTAAATCCATTATGTTTTTAATATACAACCATGAAAACACCATATTGTATCTCACTATCTACTATAGTCAATTATAGTTAACTTTGTCAAGGTAACAAGGATGATATAGATGTATATCCACCTTGAAATCCATGGTAAAAAGTTTATGGTATTCTTTGTAAGTCTTTAAATTAATTTTTAAATTATATGTGCTCATGTTTTTATGTCTGACTAATGATGTTCACCTTATGAGTTAAATGCACCTATAGGTAGAATATAGGTGATCCTTCTAAGAAAGGGTACACCTGTAGGCATGTGTGTAGATCAAAACTATTCATTGATATTATATCATAATTAAATTTGTAAAAATAGTGAGTTCATAAACCCCATATTACCATTAAATCATATAAGGATTCTCTTTTTATGTCACTCTAGTATGAAAAGCTACTTAGGAGTTTAAAACTATAGAAAGCACTAAGACATTATAGTGAACAAATACATGATCTTGAAGGTTCCACTATCTCATTTATGGAACCAAACAATCACTTTATTTTTTCAAGTTAACAATAATATGTGGAGGATACAATATGAAACCATAAAAACACACATAGGTGTCCTATGACTTCATAAAATGGCAGCCTCAAAACCACCTAGGGCTCTATTTTGGAGATTTTAGGGATTTGGCCCCTGAAACACAGTCTTATTATTTTAAGGTGATTTTCAACTTTTTTAGAATTATAGCCTTTAAAATGAGGTATAAAATGGTACCTCAAACCTAATAATACCACAAATAAGTATTTACCATATATTTCAACACCTAAAAAGGTATATTCATGCTATGTTAGCACCACCTGTAGGTGGTTATCCTCACACACAGGTAGCAATGTTGCAAGCATGGATGAAGTGCCTATTTTGAGACTCTCATGAGTTTTATATTAATATAAAAACCTATAAAATTAATAATATCACAATAAAAACCTTGATTAGTTTAAAATATCCCTTTCATTAATAAATTCTTCATGAGAGCAATTGTAGGTGTGTTTTGGGTTATATGCAGACAAACAAAAACATTGGAAAGGATGTATGGATTTTGAGCATGTAACATCACCTTGTCACCATTTTAATGTTTAATATGGATCCCTCCATCTTATGGAAACTTCAAAAAATTCCTAGGTAATTTTTTCAATGTGAATGTAACTCTTGAGAGCACCTATATGTGTACTTCCATGGCTGACTATGTGAAAATGTTCCATATGACTGCCATAGTCCCCTTTTATTACACCATATGGAAGATTGAATCACTAATTAATTATTATAAAGGATACACAATTAATTTTAAAACATTAAACACACCTTTATGAACATGTTGTATAGGTCACATGCATGTACTTTACCATAATTGCAAGTAGGAGTGAACAAGAAGTTGACTGACTATGACAATGGACTAAAATTTTGTTTCAAGCATGATGTAGTGAGAGAAAAATTAATGGATGTAATAAATATGGAATTGAGACATGTTTATTAACCTATATATATCCTCTTAACCATTATCAAAGCATGGGAGATCTGAAAATGATGAAAAACTACTTGTCATCCTAAATGAGACTAATCTACAACCTAAAATGATTTTCTCACCAAAACACCATGAAACCTAAAAAAATAATTTAAATCATATAATAAGAGATAAAACATCCTATATAGTCCACTTCACCAACTGGTTCATATGGGCTTGCCCAAAATGGAGTAAAACCTATAGTGTGCATGAAACAACAAGCAAAAAAGCACAGTCGACTTCATGAGGATGGTTCATAAATAAAAGTACACCATTATTAAAAATATTTATATGGAAATTAATTTCTATAATTTTAATTTCACCTCCTAAAGGTGTTTGACTTGGAAGTTCTCCTACTGACTGTACCAAGTACAAACCTGAAGACTAATTCTTTGTGCCTAAAAGGGTGAAAAAGAAGTAGAATGGTTTTAGCCAAATTTTAAAACTTACAAATAATTTAAAACATTTAAATAAGCTTAAGGAAGCTGAAGGGTCATTCTTTGATATTCTCCCATGTGGCACACTTCTCCATGGGTCGTATAAGTGTTAAACATCTTCTTTTTCCTTTGATAACTACTCTTTCTTCTGAAGAACCTACCAATTTTTAGTTTTAATAGTTGATTAAGACCTATTAGTACACATGTCACATGAAATAACATTTTATAACCTTAATACTTCCAAATAAATCCACATAAGCCATTAAATACCCCTTTCTGACCTCAAAATGACTCTTAAGACTAAAAGGATTAAAATGGCTAAGGACCAAGGCCAATATAACATTAAATGACATAAATTAACATATAATACACCTTTATAAATAATATATTATACCCTAAAACACCTAAAAATCAAGTTTTTACCTATAAGGGTTCTAATTTGACTTGTAGGGTGGAATTTGGTCAATAGATCCTAGTGATGATCTTCCCACTTATGATGATGATTATAGTGGGACCAAATATTATATATATTGTCCTCCCATTTATTATGAACCTAATTAATATATTAGTGATATCAAATTTAACACTCATAATATTGAAAAATATCACCAAGATGACCTTCCCCTCTATGACCATGAAGACATTTATTACCAAGGTGAATACCCCACTTATGGAACTTATAGTGGGACTAAAGATTATGGATATGGTACTCACATTTATGACAATCCCTATGAGGATTTTAATGATCCTACATTGACTACATATCACATGGCTTAAAATAAAAACCATAATTTTCTAATCTAAGATGATGATTATGATTAAGGTGAAGACCTGAGTAGGATAATGTATGTTCCCATTGATTATTATTATGAAATGGACAAAATTACCTCATTTGATTTTCTCATCTTTAGCAATCCAAAATACAAATCAAGAAATGAGATCATGGTTTCATTGATGTATACCCACCCTCTACCTCACCCTTTTAAGGAATTAGAAGGATAAGTCATCAAACTTAACTCACATTCAACCAAATTTTATCAACACATTAGTTTATGAAGGAGACAATTCAAATGCCTATCACAATACACATTCTAGGTGATTTTGATCCTTGATATTATATGAATTTTAGACCTATCCAACCATTTCAATTTTTATTCAATATCTTTCAACCTACTCAAATCAATACTAAAAACATTTATCCCCAAATATTATATCCAATGTGATACCATTCAATTGTAAATTCCTATATTCAAAACCATAAACCATGACCTACAATATGTTGATACAATTCTCCCTACAGTCAACTACATTGACCA
>JARHVA010001698.1:2370000-2395000 GCA_037957365.1 Torreya grandis
GTTAACTATTTCTCTATCCATGCATTGCTATGATGCCTATTCTTATTTATATTCTTGTGTTGTGCATGTTTATCCTCTTGAATGAGGATATCAATTTCCATTTTCTTATCTTGGGATCTTACTAGAGATCTCTTCTCTATGTTATTCACCTCTTCTTCTATCAAACCTATATATACACACTAAAATGAATTATTAGAAACAAAAATTTGAGACCTTGATGTCCTTCCAAAATTTTGAATCCATACTTACTGCTCAAGTATGATTTCTTCCTCTTTTTTCTTCATTTCTACCTCATACCAATGCTCCATTTCCTTAATTTCTATTTTAGGATAATTTTTCTTCTCCTTTATTATTTATGGCATGATCCAAGGCTTCCATCTCTACTAAAAAATGCTCTTTATTTTGGTAGAAAAATATTTGTTTCTTATTGCTCAACTATAATTTCTCCATCAAAGTCCTCCATCTCTTTCAAGAGATCTTGTTAAAGTGTTAAGGATATGAATTTAGCCTAGCCCATTCATTGGCTCAAAGACTTTATCTTCTTCCACCACTTGTGTAACTATACTCAAAACATAAAAAACAAAATTAGATATAAAAACTTGAGGCCAATTTGCCTTTTGAGTATCTTCTTCCATATGTATGTTAATATTGAGCTTCTTTAGATCATTCTTGAGTTGCTTACATAGCAAATTCTTTGTCCTCTTTATCCTCTCTTCTATCACTTTAACTGGACATCTTACCTTATTATTCATTACCCATTAACACCATGGGTTCTTCATACTCTCAACCATGAGCCATACCATTGTTATTCTCTACTTTACCTCATTTAAATCTCTTTGGAAAGCTTCCTCTTGTTGCTTCCTTCTCATCTCTCTCTCTCTCTCTTTCTTCTTCTTAAGGTGGTATTTTGCCTTAGGTAGATTCTTCAACACTCTTCATATTGTCAAATGGTATTAATTATATCCTATGAGAATATGAAGATGCTCTCTAACATGAATTTATTCATAAAGACACATAAATTTTAATATTGATTTTCATGACTTGGGTAATGCCATTTTTTGAGACATTTGATGAATATGTATCCTTTTCAGATCTTATACCATATCTGTTAGTGACTATCAAGAGAATATTTCTATGCCCAAATGTGAATTTTCTATATATATCAACATCTTAATCATTTCTTTTATTCTATTACAAATTTTAATTCATGTAACACCTTATACGGGTTACTAACATACTGTATGTGATTGTATTTTTATTACACCTTACTTTTAGACCCAAAAGAGATAATTTTGAAGAATAAAACTATACACAATTATTTTCTTTAACTAATCATTGAATAATAGTGGTGAAAACTAATTTTCAATGAATTATATTGGTAATATAATCATCCTATGTAAACTTGATTAGAGGGTATCTTATTAAAATCACTGATACAAGATCAAATTGATCTTCTTAGAGATTAATACCTGTGAATAAAAATAAATCAATCTACCAAATTGAGATGATTTTATTTTATATATAATGCTATATGGGAATTTTTGTGCCTCTTAAATCCATTACTACAATAGACCTTATTAAACATATTGCCATTAGTAATAAAACTGTGTTAATTATGAGTCTTATTTTAACACCATTTGTTATGGAGATGAATTTAACATCAAATCAATTATTCCAGAGAAAAAATAATCAATATCACCAAATATTGATTTAAAAGGTGAATTATTGATGGGTGTTTTCACTTTATAATAGACTTAAATAATTTGAAGGTCTTAGGACACATAATTTTCATAGATCAGGGTGAACTCTAATCTTTTACAAATAACAAATTAAATCATATAATGTTCCTCCCATTTTATTATTTGCTTTTTAATATAAAAGATGTTATTGTATCAAAACCAAATTTTATAATTTTTGCATACCATAACTGAGCAATGATGACCTTGCAATTTTTTAATTATCATGAATCTACAACACCAAAGGAGCTTGCTCTATTTATGATTTTATACAATGTGACAAAAACATAGGTTGAGAAGGCCTTCTCCATATTTATCTGTTACCTTTCCTTGAATGGATTTTATACATGTTTAGTTATTTCCTATATTCCTTCTTACCCATACTTATCTCTAACAATTTCCTACTTTATCTCTCCTCTAACATAGCTAGGAATTTATTATTAACAATCATGTTTTACTTAACTTTGGATTAGAATAAATCCCAAGTTATCTCAACTCCTTGTTTTAAACTTATAATTGATCTTGGTTTGGCTTTTCCAATATAGGATTCTCCTTCTAGATTGTTATGAGGTGGTCTTTTATGTTTTCATATGTAAAAAACATTTACATCATACTATTAACCTTCCACCTATGTAAACACCTATGTATTATCAAAATAGACCTTAGAACCTACCTAGGGCCTTTTAATACCTTTGTAATGTAATTTTAAATTTTTTACCCTCTTCTCAAGGCTTATTGACTCTCTTATATTATTTATATACAAAATTACAAAATTGAGTTGATGCTCCTAAATCATTCTAGTATTTGTATATTTATCCTAATTACACCTCTTAGATTTTTCAATTTGTGAGTTACACTGTAAGACATGGGGAATTAACCAAGCCCTCCTCATAAATGCCCATTATACTCCTACATTTTTTTCTCTCGACTATAACTAGATGTATTATTAAAAATATTAGATATGGTTGAGAGTAATGCCTTACCTCACTTAGAGTCAATCATATTATCTTGTGGTGAGACTATAATAGTCTATCTTCACATTTTTCATCTAAATTTTACCTTATAGTATGATAACGTTTCAGACCTACTTCTCATTGTACCATTTACCTTACATAATTTTTGTGATTTTAAAAACCCAATCATTCTATGAATGCTTCCATCATTCCTTATTTTTCATCTCCTTTAAGGATCACCAAGGTTGATTTCAAGATTGTACTCTTTTCATGTGATGTAATTCTATAAGTATTTAGGCAACATATTATTTAGGTTATCCTATCTATTGTATGAGTGTTAACTCTCTTGTGATAGTGATATTTAGCATCCATGTTTGATTTTATAAATAAAAATGGAGGAGAAAAATATAAACATCCAGAAGAGTTAAAATCCATGTCATAAGAAAAGGTAATGTTAAAAGAAAAAATATATGTTAAATGTCAAATCACACAAAAATATGTGATATTTTTATCACACCTGTTATTCTAATAAAATCTCAAACTCTACAATTGGCCTCATGAGAGAGCTAATGTCTGTTAGGGTGTGGTATTCAAGTAGATTGGTGTAGGAGGTCTCATTTAATCATTATATATTTTTACGTAAACAATAAAATTATTTACCTATATAAGGAAGAGTAAGTTGATAGTTTTTATCAATATGATTAATACACATAACTTCATTGACATAAGATTATCTAATTAATTCAACTTCTTTATGTATATAGTCTCTAATTTATAGGTCATGAGATTCGATGAGAAGAAAATCTCTTATGGGGATAAGTGACATCATATAAAAATATCAATGAGGGACTATTATATGGATTTAATTTTTTTCATCGTAATTATGGGAGAATATGTAGATTTTAGAGTAAATGGATTAAATAGTTGTAAACAATATCCTTCAATTTTTATGACTTATTTATTGATTTCAATGCAAAATGAAAAAGGTAAAAAAGTTTCATGATGAAATCACCATAAAACCAAATTACCATCTCATATAAGATGGATAAATTACTTTAAAAGGGATATAATGACATAGTAGCATAACTACATTTCTTAGAAGCACAAAATGTGGAAACTTAGAATTCACCAAAACTTCAAGATGTCATTCAACATAATCAATGGGTTTTTCAAGAACCCAAGGGCCTACCTCCTATGAAATATCATGACCATGCCATAAAATTGAGTCCAATAAGTATTCTACCAAAATAAGGATGTACCAATACCCCTATGAACATAAGTATGAACTTTAATATTTGGTCTAGGAAATGTTGGAATAAGGAATTGTTCAACCTAAAAAAAGTGTTTATTAATTTATAGTGATCATGGTTAAAAATAAGGATGAATTATGGATAATATGTCAAGACTATAGGAAACTCAACAAGGTTACTCTAAAATATAATTTTCC
Source organism: Torreya grandis (assembly GCA_037957365.1). Taxonomy (NCBI): domain Eukaryota; kingdom Viridiplantae; phylum Streptophyta; class Pinopsida; order Cupressales; family Taxaceae; genus Torreya; species Torreya grandis. Next base: position 2,374,137 of record JARHVA010001698.1, read on the forward strand.
TATTAATGATATTGATGAATTATTGGATGAGTTAAATGGTTTGATTTTATTTACTGATTTAGATCTATGTTTGGGTTATCATAAAATCCAAGTTAAGGAAGAGGACGTCCATAAGATGAAATTTTGGACACATGATGGTCATAGTGAAATGTTATTTATTCCATTTAGTATCCATAGTTCACCATATACCTTCTAAATTATCATGCATTTAGTATTCTATCTATTTATTTAGAAATTTGTGTTGGATTTATTTGATGACATTTTAATATATACTAGGTCATGGGATAGACACTTTCAACATAAGGAGAAGTTATTGCATGTTATAAAAGATAATAAAATATATGAAAAAATATCCAAATGTGCATTTAGAATAAAATAAGTGGATTACCTTAGTTTTTTAGAAACACATGAGGGTGTTAAGGTGGACTTGAAGAATATTGTAGTTGTCAAAGATTAATCACCACCTAATATCAAAAAGAGTTTTAGATGATTCTCATGTTTGAAAAACTAGTATAGAATATTTTTTTGTAACTATGATAACATAATGACACCCTTAACAAAATTATAAAATAAGTAATAAATTTTTTGGTTCGAGGAAGACACAAAAGCATTCAAATAATTTAAATAAGATATTAATACAAATTTTATGTTAGTTACCCTTGATTTATTAAAGAAATTTGTGGTATAATGTGATACTTCAGGACATGGCATTAATGCATTATTTGATGCAAGAAGGGCATCCATTAGAATTTTAGAGTTGAAAAATGAAAATAAATAATTTGGTATGATCCAAAAATGAAAATGAAACTTTATCTATCATTCTTGCAACCAAACAATGGTGATAGTATATTATGGGCAAAAATTTTAAAGTCATGATAAACCATTAAATCCATAAGTATTTATTGGAACAATAATTATTATCAAAGGAGAAGTAAAAATGTCTCACCAAGGTGTTTAGGTATGGATTCAAAATTATTTACAAAAAGTGAAAAGAGAATATAGCTAAATGCACTTTTTCTATCAATAGGAGGATGATAAAGTAATAATATGTGCCATATCATTATTGTAGATAGAATGGGTTAGAAATAATAAGGCTAGAATAGATATAGGAGTCTACAATAAGGAATTTGACTCATCAGACTCAATAAGATCCTTTTATTTATACAGGTATGAGTGGAAGATAGATTCATGATGGTATAAGTGCATGATTTTTATTTGTAAAAAATATCAATTAAAACCTAGTATTTTATCTCAAATGCATGATATACCAATAGGAGGACATTTTGGGTTTTTGAACACTATCATCACACAAAGAAGGATTTAATTTGGGAAGGTCTTAAGGGTGATGATTTTTTTTTTCATTTTAATATTTGATATGCTAACAATATATATGGAAATCATCAAAACACTAGGCCTCTCCCAAGTGTCAGGGATGCGAAACACCGGAAGCATACAATTGATTACCAAACTTCAAGCAACTTAATATGCGGAAATAACCAGAATCAACAAGTAACTAGAATTTAGAATAACACAGCATATGAGAGACAATACACAACTTGTATTAACACTTTATATAGAAAAGAATACAATAAAGAAGATGCCACTTCTTCTCCACCACCTTACAGAGGTTTCCCACACCTCAAGTGAACAGTAATTCTTCTCCCCAAAGCTCTCCCTCTCACAGGTCCCAACACCCAACTCAAATATAGAGTTGGTGTTCACCTCCTGTGCTCCACGCACACCACAAGTGCTCCACGCACTCCACAAGCACTCCACGTGCTCCACAAGTACTCAAGGTACTTCAAGTAGATCTCCCATGAATCTGCAACAACCTGCAATTCAACAGACCATACTTATGGAAGGAACTCCCTTGCCTTCCTCTCTTGCTCTATCTAAGTACACACCTGTACTCCAAGTAGATCCTGCTTGATACTGCTCCCTGTTGTGTTGTTGTCTATATGATCTTGCACACCTGCAAATCAAACAACGGTTCTGCTCACCTGTGAACCTTGACCTTGCACACACATACACCTGCAGATCAATGATCTTATTTACCATGTAGATCTCCTATATAGGCCATGCAACTATGACCAAGATCCTACACTCTTGAAGAATCCAGTTGACTCTCCAAACCAACACCAACATGCCTGGTACTGCTGTGGAACCACCCTTGCTCACCTCACACACAGAAGGAGCAAACTTTGCTCAACTCAAACTAGCCCACTTTTCCAATACAACCATGAGTCTATTATATAGATCTCATCCAAACAATAATTAGGATCCAAACTCTAGTCTAAAAATAGACATGCAAACACTTGGTTTTAATGCCCGTAATTAGGTTGAACCACACAGGCGACCGATGCCTAAATCGACGTCATGACCAATGTCGGTTGCTTCTCTATGCTATCCTACCAACGTCGGCTGATCAGACTGACCCCAACTTCTCTGCAACTCAGCAACCTTCAGCAACCTCCTCTCCTATTTGCATCAGTGATGCTTTTAGCTCCACAATCCTAACAATCTCCCACTTGGAGATAAATAGCTGCACTGTACCTATACCTGTACCCCATTTAATCTATTTCCTGGTTTGTATCCCTCTTCAAGCTCCCACTTGAAGACAACCCACCACACATCCCGTGGTGTACCACCTATCATTCGAGTACCCTACCACATCCGAACCTATAAACACATGTAGTGAAGTCCTGACCCTGCGTAGCAACAGGTCCCTCTCAAAAAACCTGAGAACCCACTTCCCCGAATTGGCTCCTAACTCTGACAGCTCCCACTGCATGGGAATGCTCAGGTCTATACCAGACCTCATGTGATTTCAGACACTGTACCTGTCCAGCCCTTAGTGTGCTCTGGTTCTGCATCTCAAACCTCGCCAACACCTGATTCACATCAGCTCCCACTGGAGACAAAATCTACCTGTGATCTCCATGTCTCCCATGTCAAAGAATTTCACTACTCCAAAATCCTCATGACATGACACTGAACTAATCTTACCCTTAGCTCAGCAAAACCCTGTATGTACTAACTCTGCTAACAAATATACCATCCACATACAGCAACAGAATGATGTCACGACTCATCATCCACCTGGTAAGACAAACCACAGTAGTTACCCTGACATTGACTGAAGCCATGCTTCGTCCTCCACCTGTCAAAACCTGTACCACTGTCCTGTAGCTCCTCAAGAACATATGCCTAGTCTTCCGTCTCACATATCCGTTCTCTCTATTCTTCTACTAAGGAATCCATTCGTCTCTGTGCTTTCATCTAGCTGGCAAACCTACCAAAACTCCCATCTGGTTCTGCATCATATCCCTACCTAGCTCCCACCTGTTTCCTGGATCCTTCCTGCTCTACAATCAGCAACAAGTATGAAGAAGAGGAACACAAATTTGAGGGCCTACTTACACCTTCAGTCCTCCATATGGGTGTTTGAGACTCTTTGACAACATGTTGTCCACCCAAAATTTGTTACAGTGACCAACCTCGGTCACTCCACAGTCTGCATCTGACCGACATCAGTTCCATGCATCTGTACCTGACTACCAACCTACCAGCGTTGGTGTCCCTGCTGCCGACATCGGTCCTCCTGACCGACATCGGTCTTACATACTACCAATGTCGGTCCCATGACCGACGTCGGTCTTACCCTGCCCAACATTGCCTACTTTGGTCCGCACATGACCGACATCGGCACCTGTCTGTTCGACGCTGGTTCCTCCTGATCGACGCTGGTACCTGTGTTTGCCTGTGAGTGATGACTTTTTACCCGTGAGCTCCTTTGGATCAAAACACATGTCCAAACTGCTCTGCTCAGATGTATCCAGCCTCATCCACTGAACTCTGTCTGCCATCTCCTCTAGGAACACCAAGGCTTTCTAGTTCTTAAGCCTGTCAAATATATCTATCTTCCGCTTAAGAACATGCATCTCCTTCCTGCTCATGTGACCAAGCCTACAAAGCCACATCTTCGCAATAGAAGAAGAATCAGTAATATAGACAAGTAGATAAAGAGTACCTGTCTTCTTACCACCAGCTAATTCAAGTGCTACCACTGTGAGAGTTCTTGTGCATCTCTCATCACCCAATCTTTCTGAAGAAATTAGCAATATCTCCAAACCTGGGACCTGCATGACCTTCATCAACACATGTGTGTGGGCCGCCTATAATTTCAGCTTCACTTCCCCTTTGCCAATTCTTTGGCAAGGCTCACCAGCTCCTCTACCTGGGGCTGCATGGAAAGAGGCAACCGAATCTTTTATCCAAGATTCAACTTTATCCAAGAAACCTGCAAACACAACCTGTGCAACAACACCTATTACATCTGTATCTTCAGTTTCTTCATGCTGATCTACTATCTACTACTAACCCACAATCTTCTTTTACCTACTCTTTCTTTCCATTGGACCGTGAGTAACCATCTGTGCTTTTCAACTCCTCCATTCTTAGCTTACTTTCATCTGCCATTGCTCTACTCCCACTCGATCAGAAACCCCTGAGAGTGACCTGTAACCAAACACAACCCTGCTTCCTGTAACCTTAGCTCTAATACCACTTGTTGGTATCAAGCTCAAGAACCTACAACCAAGACTCTGATACCACTTGTCAGGGATATGAAACAACAGAAGCATACAATTGATTACCAAACTTCAAGCAACTTAATATGCGGAAATAACTAGAATCAACAAGTAACTAGAATTCAGAATAACACAGCATATGAGAGACAATACACAACTTGTATTAACACTTTATACAAAAAAGAATACAATAAAGAAGATGCCACTTCTTCTCCACCACCTTACAGAGGTTTCCCACACCTCAAGTGAGCAGTAATTCTTCTCCCCAAAGCTCTCCCTCTCACAGGTCCCAACACCCAACTCAAATACAGAGTTGGTGTTCACCTCCCGTGCTCCACGCACACCACAAGTGCTCCACGCACTCCACAAGCACTCCACGTGATCCACAAGTACTCAAGGTACTTCAAGTAGATCTCCCATGAATCTGCAACAACCTGCAATTCAACATACCATACTTATGGAAGGAACTCCCTTGCCTTCCTCTCTTGCTCTATCCGAGTACACACATGTACTCTAAGTAGATCCTGCCTGATACTGCTCCCTATTGTGTTTCTGTCTATATGATCTTGTACACCTGCAAATCAAACAACGGTTCTGCTCACCTGTGAACCTTGACCTTGCACACACATACACCTACAGATCAATGATCTTACTTACCATGTAGATCTCCTATATAGGCCATGCAACTGTGACCAAGATCCTACACTCCTGAAGAATCTAGCTGACTCTCCAAACCAGCACCAACATGCCTGGTACTACTGTGGAACTAGGAGGAACACCCTTGCTCACCTCACACACAGAAGGAGCAAACTTTGCTCAACTCAAACTAGCCCACTTTTCCAATACAACCATGAGTCTATTATATAGATCTCATCCAAACAATAATTAGACATCTAATTACAATAATTAGATCCACAACTCTCAGTCTAAAAATAGATCTCTTCATGTAAACACTTGGTTCGTTAGCTAACTGCCCGTAATTAGCTCGCAGTCGAACCACATAGGCGACCGACGTCAGTCCCTGTCTGCCTGGAGGTGACCGATGTTGGCCGATATATGACCGACGTCAGTTGCTTCTCTATGCTATCCTACTGATGTCGGCTGATCAGACTGACCCCAACTTCTCTACAACTCAGCAACCTTCAGCAACCTCCTCTCTTGTTTGCATTAACCATCCTAGCATACTGTTGGGAGGAAATATCAATGAGTTTTATTATAGGTTATGAAAATCATACCAATTAGATGTGATATTGGTATGAGTGGATCAAATCACTAAGTATGCACATTTGTGTGGGACCTCTCTTCCTTTTTAATCTAGTAGGTCCTAAGACTTTACAATAATATGACTAGAAAATGGTTTTGATTCACCAAAGGATAACATTTTCATCTAATAGGGAGAAAATCTATGTTGATATTAAGAGATCACCAAGATAATTTAAAGTGTTGGATAAGGTATTTTTTGAGAGTAATACTACATAAAATATCTATTAAGTTTTTAAGGTATACAAACTAACTCCACATTTTTTTAGTTTATTCAACATTGTGGAAAAGCTTATTCTTGTTGCCTACTGCATAGCTCTTCCCCCTTATTTTTATAGAATACATGATGTTTTTCATGTGGATATTTTAATAAAATATGTTTATAACTCATCTCATATTTTGGATTAGAATAATATTTAGGTGGTGGATAAAGAGATGATTTATTTGGACCCTATCAAGATCCTATCCCATTACCCCATTAATCTATGAAATAGATAAATACATCAAGTGTTGGTCCAATGGGATCAGTTGAGTGAGAGAAGTTCCAAATAGGAGGATTAAAAACAATTTAGGTAGCACTAACCTCACTACTTTGTATAGGCTCTAGGAGGGTACATTATTTTAGAGGGGTGGATGTTATATCCCACCCAAGCATGCAACATTTATGTATTATGTTTTACTAATTTGTGAGACATTTGGTATTATTGAGAGATTAGATGTATTCTCTAAAGTAATATTTATTTTATGCATTGTTAAATTTTAGTTATATATATATATATGTAGATAATTTTTTTATTTAGTTGTGATTATTTAATTTAATTTATTCTAAATTGGCACTATTGATGTCCTTTGATGAATATAAGTAACAATGATGTGAGATGAGCTATTTTAGGCATGGAATACTCTTCTATAAATCCACCATAGTTTCATATAGGTATATGGGTAAAAGAGGTAAATGAGATATCTATTTAGTCCACCATATGTTTAATATTGTCTTATGTTGTAAATGACTAGCTTTGTGTGTAATTTTTTTTTATTGTAAAGGTCATCATTAGCTTGTACCCAATTGTGACTTATCATCCTTATTTAACTTATTACTATTATAAAATCACATTTATTTCTAGTTGAAGCTAGCTAAAGAACTTTATAATAGTTTGGTTAACTTTATTTAATGAATTTTTATAATAAATTATATGGCACTGAGTGCAATGCATATGTAATGTATTTTATTTATCTTGATTGTTAATTGTATAAGGTTTCAAGGTCAAATTTTTATATATGATTGATTTCTTTTTTTGAATTTAATTATTTTATTTTGACTATGTTGGGTGACTTAAAATTTTGAAAGGGACTTGGAGCTATGTGATGATTATATGAAATAATATCTTTAAATGTCCTATGTTCTTATAACCATGATTAAGGTCATCATCATTTTAAATTTGTTGATTGTGAAAAAAGGTCATTTAACTAGACCTTGATAGCATTATGTTATAACATTGCCATTCAACTTGGTTGAATGACCTATTCATTCAATTACTATTTTTAAAGTGATTTATTGGCTATGAGGTCATTTTTTTTCTTGTGAATGTTGGTTATAGGTTGAATATAATGGTGAAGTATGTTGGGGTTTGCTACAATAATCATGGGAGACATGGATAAAATTGAGAACCCCTACTCAAGTTCCATTATGAGAATGTGGTGGATAGAGGAAATATAAAACATCATGGTTGGATATGGAGAACACATAGTTTGATGGGTAAAAATAGAGAAGAGTGGGAAAATGAGAATAAAAGGAAAGGAGAAGGAAACAATGAACATTGCATTACTTTTAAAACTAAGTTATTTTGATTTTGGTTATCTTTTCCTATATATCTTAAAATTGTGTTATTTAAGGAAACTCGTGGAGGATGGGTAGGTTGTAAGAATGTTTTCTCCCTACATAGAACCTCCCTATCACCCTATAACTAGATTTAAACATAGCTACTATAATGTGATAGATAGAACCTAATATTGCTCAAGAATGAAATGTGATTTTTTTCTGGAACCTTTCAAGGTTTAATTCTTTAAATGTACCTCTCCCTGATAGTGTTGCTAAAATTAATATGGTTTTCTTATTTTGGAAAAAAAGAGTGTTTAATTTGATTTAACGTCATGTTCTCATTTATAAATTTTATAAAAACTTGTTTGAAGGTTTGTTATGTTTTCTAAGTTTTTGCTTGAATTTGTTTTTTTGTAATGAAATTTTAATGGTGGACTAAATATCTATAAACTTTTATTTTAATCCATTTAATTTTATGATGTTGAGAATTTATTTAGTGACGTAATCTAACCCTAAACTAATGGTGGGGGTGGGAAAAGTACTACTGAATGAATACACTCAAGTTTTAAATTATTTTTTCTTGTGGATAATTACACTATGGAAATCACATTCTAGACTATGAGTATTTCACTTTTGCAAATGACATCTGGATGCATTGTGGTTATACTATGTATTTAAGAGGAAATATGTATTCTTATCTAAATAAGATCTTAGATAAATAATTTTCATAGTTATTATTGCTAACAACCTTATTGTAACTATCATTTGTTATTGAAGTTATACTTGTGCTAAAATAGTTATTTAATGATTCTTTGTAGACATACATTTGAATGTATGTATGTATGTATGTATACATTTTATATATATATAAAATTAATAAATAAATATTAAATGAGATTGAAGGTATCTATATGTATTTAGTAAATTCCATTACTTTGAGTACATAGGTATTAGTTGGATTAGTTTGATACATTAAATTTATTTTTATTACTATGATATATTCAACTTAAATTCTTAAATAATGGTATGTGATACTTTATTTTTACCTTAATATGATTTAGACCCATGTAGTTAAATGATCATGTTGTAGACAAAAGTCTTAAGTTTCCCCTTTATGATTTAAATGCTTGTTATAATGATGGTCATTACATTTAATTGAAAATGTTACTATTACTCAAAACAATATGAAAAATTAGGTTATATGTTTATTATTCATAATTCAATGAAAATAATTTGATTATTATTGAGATAAAACCAAATAGATGAAAATTGATAATGTGTAATGATGATGATATGATGATAATCTTGGTTAATATTTTATTGAATATTCTTACATGGATTATGACAACCATCAACTTCTTATTATATAATGTAAGTAGTGAAGTTTTGTTAAATCTTGTTTATAATACATGTAAGTTGGTATCCACTATGGGAAAGGTTTAATTTTAGAATTAAATGAGTATAAATTTGTGAGTAACATGGAAAAAACATGGATTACTATTGTATTGACTTTCCATAGTATCAAAGGGACATATGTAGACTTAGTAGCCTGTGTGTTGATCATAAAATGGAAGGATATTTTATAGGTTATAATATTCTAATTTAAAAGTCTTGGAAAATGAATTATTGGTTTAGTTGGCTTTAAAACACAAATGTTTGTCTGTTGTGATCTTTTATTCTTTTTGGAGGTTTAAAAAGCAAGTTTTATGCTTAGGAATTTTTATATACTTCATAAATTTGTAAAGAATTTAGTTTCATTATATGAGTGTTGAAATTCACACACACACACACACACACACACACACACACACACACACACACACACACACACACACACACACACACACACACACACACACACACACACACACACACACACACACACACACACACACACACACACACACACACACACACACACACACAATATCATTATTATTTTTGACAAAATGTTTAAACATGATTATATTTAGTATTGATTTTTCAAATGATGGATATAAATTTTAAATTTTCCTATAATAGTAATGAAATTATTATAACCCTTTTAAGGATGAATATGCCCTATTGTATATGGGATTGTAGTTATGTTTCTTTGTGGAATGTTACTTTACCTAGTAATTGGAAATCACGTCAATCCACTAATCATGATAAAAAAGTTTGTGTTTATTTATTTAAGAGGTATCTATAGTATGACTATGAAGGCATGAGGTTACTTGGTTAAGTTCAAAATAATATTATATAGAGTAATGTGAGATGAGTTAAGTGAGTAAGTAATAGAGGATGCTTATCTTTCTTTGTTCAAGGTGTCACATTAGCTCATGAAATGATAAAGTATTAGGTGGATTATTTTTTTATTTGATAAGATGATAACAAAAAATCATTCAAATTAGGGAATTTCGTGTTCATAAATATTAAATGATTACTTTGTAAAAGTTGAAATGTTAATTATATTATGTAAAATATTGTCTGAGTTGCTAAAGGTTAACAAAATAAATTGATTCAGTCTCAATATTTTCATTATTAAATTAACAAAGATTATATGAAAGGAAGTATACTGCATGACTACTTAATGGATCTTAAAATAATTTTTTTTACAAAAAGGAAAGGATGCATTCTTTAATGAAATTATTTTCTAGTTAAATATTCACTAAAATATGAGTAGTGGAGTAGATAAAATTGGTTAGTATGGACTATTATGAAACTATTCTAGGGTAGTCTAAGATCAATATAAAACACATATGTTCCTTTTTGGTGTCTCTATAAAGTACTGAGAGATGAAGGAATAGGTTCAAAAAAAGAGTTTTTCATATAATTATTAAACAAGATAAGGTGTGGACTTATCATATAAATTATTTGTACCTTGTGTTGCATGAATAATAAATAAATAATGAACTAAAGGGAAGAATAACATTTGTTACAAATTAATAAATGTATTAGGGTAATTTATTCGTATGATGAATTATCTTGACACATAACTTATTGAGAGTTATTCTTGAAGGAATGATTAGTTATGAAATCACATATTTCTTTAGATGAATTTTTATAATGAATTCAATATAAAATGATATGTAATTTTACATTTATTTAAACCATAAGATGATTGAGTCTTTAATAGTGTAGTCTATGACTAATTCGATTGGTGAATAAAGTTTATGGGTTAATCTAATCAAAAGAGACTTTAGAATTGATTTATATCATGTTAATGTTTAAGACTTGTATGATGTGTTATATTGAGTTTATTTGATGTTTGTTTATGTTATGGTACACATTTGGGTATTAGGTTTCTCTCAAATATAAAAACTAACCAATGATACATATTGAGAAACATGTTCATGAAATGTGGTTTATGAATGTTTTGTTTAAATTTTAAGTGTTGAATTGAACTAACAAGACATTATAATTGTGATTATTAATTTGTGAGGTAGTGAATAATATGAAATTTATAATAATATTCTTCTATAGTATATGTTTAATTGTAGTGATTAATTCTAATTGAAAATTACATAATCATAATTTTGTTTTTGCAATTCAAGGTTAAGTCATGACGTGTGTAAAATTTCATATGATTAATGAAAGGAGGTTTTGAAAATAATGAACATGTTTCTATGTTAAGTGATCTTATTGACTACACACATGCAAGGATTAGTGTTAGAATTTAGATCATGAATCTAAAAATGATGAAAATTTGTAGGCTAAACTTTGGGGTAGTGACATCCACTAAGATTTTTTTGTAAAATCAATAATATATATAGATTAGGAGGAAAAATATATCACATAATACATCATATAGTCACATCCAATATTAATGACATATTCAATAAACAAAATAGAAATAATAGATCAATAACCATATACTAGATTACATATATATTGATGCATGAAATATGTTGAGTACTATATTAAAAATGTTATTTGATTGGAAATTGATGACTCTACCCATAAATTGACTTAGATGTAATAGTATATTATCAAATTAGGAAGGAAATTCATTTTATGATTATCATAGAATAAAAATGCATAAAATATATACTTATGTGATAATAGCACAAAATATGCAGATGTTCAAGGATGAAGGGATTATCATAGTCATTCAAATTCATCATGAGCCATAAATTAGAGCTCATAATAGTAAATAATATAACATAAAACAAATAAAGAGTTAAATAATTCACAAAAAGACATTTACTATTACAATGTATACTAAGTATGATTATAGGAAACACATATGAGTACATCCAATATTACATTCTTTAATTTTTTTGAAAATTACATGGATGAATTTAAAATTTGGTTGAGACAATAATATGGGTAATGCACACTATTAACCACTTGGGGATTACACTTGGACAAAAATGGATATAAAAATTATGGGTTGTTGTAAATATACTAAAAAAATAAATCATCTTTTAATATGGAAAAAATAAAATCAAGATTAGACATGATGGTGACATTAATAACCCAAAGGGACACAGCACAAGATCGATTGGAAAAATATTTTATATTACTATGGGGTGATGAGTTGAGAGATTTAAATTTAAATAACAACCAAAACCCATTCTATATATCCTTTTCACTTAGCCATAAACACATTAAATTTTCCTTCTTTATTCTTTTATACTATATATTTATAAATTAGCATGTTGTATTTATCTTTGTTTTTTTATGATTAAACTATTTATTCTATGAATAATATTGAATTTATTGTATTGAAAAAATAAAATCAAGATTTGACATGATGGAGACATTGATAAACCAAAGGGACATGCCTCAAGAATAATTGAAAAAATATTTAATCCTAAGATGAGTTGGTGAGTTAAGAGATTAAACTTGATAGACCTTACAAAACCCCAACAGATCATTTTCATGCAACCATAATCACATCAAAGTTGATTTTTTAATCCTTTCTCCTATATAGCACTAAATGAACATGTATACATATTGAAGATTTATAGTTAAACTATTTATTTTACCAATAAGATTGTATGATTTATCATCATTACTATTTTGGATTTATTATTAATCCAATGTATACAAATCTTAAGGAAAAACTATGAAGTGAAATAAGTACTCATAACATATAAATAACACTATTGGATTTCTCATAGGCTAACCCATAGAAACATGATAGGTTAGCCTGTAATAACTAGGTAGTCATATTTTAACAACTAGGTAAGCCAATCCATGTAAACTAAGTATCTAACTTGTGGAAACTAGGTGGCCAACCCATAACAATGATAGTATTAAGCATCCAAACCCATAAAAACTATAAAAATCACTCTAAACCCATAATACCATTAATAAAAAAATTCTTCCAACACATAAAAACAACTATGACAATTTTTCAAACCCATATCAATAGTTTTAGTAGTTATCTTAGCTCGTATCACTTTTTGTTAACACCCAACTATGACTATGATGGCTTGTTATGGGTTTGAGGTAGATTTTTTCCATAGCACAAGGAACAAGGTAGTTCTCACAATCTAATAAAATGGAATTCAATGTCGAAATGCATCATCATCATTCCTCCATTGGACTATGCCTCTAAAACTATTGCAATAATGTAATATATTGTTCTCTTCCTAAGTCATGTTGTTTGTTATTTTCTAATTACTCATTGTAAATTTGTAAAAAAAAATGTGTAGGTTATTTATCTTATATTTTGCTAATAGCCAAGATGTAGTTTATATTTTTATGTAACTAGATCATCTAAATAAGAACATGCCCTCTTTATTTAAAGAGTAGGAAACATGACATAGGTTAGCAAGTATCGGATAGAAAATAATTATTATAATTTTTTGTGATAGAGATTTAATATTGTTATAAAAATCTATAAATTTACTATAATAATATTATCATTATTATAGGTTTTTTAATGTAATAATGAGTTTGAAGTAAACAAATTTTACAAGAAGAAGATATTGTGACATAGCTCAAATCGAGGTAGGTCCCACTCAAGAGGATTTTGATAAATAGCACATCCATTAGTTTAGGATCTATTATACATTATGCATTGCATTCTTCATTATCTAATTAAATTATAAAATATTGTTCTATTTTATACATAATTTTTTTTTATTTACACAATTTTAATTCAATATAGTGTGAGAAAGCTTCTGAAATAACTTTAAATTTGATTTCATGTCATTTAAATTATTGTTATTTACTTTACTATTGTTTAATTTCCATGCACAAGTGTTAATCTATTCAATACAACTTTATTTTCTTATATGAAAAATTAGCATCTAAACCCTTGAAAGAAGCTAGTGTTGCATATGAAATGCTCACATATTTACAAATACACTTGATGGGTTGAAAATTAGTGAAATTAGTAATATCAATAAATCAAATGAATAACCCTCAAGAGACATTTTTTAGTTGTAACTGAGCTTGGTTACCTCAAGTTTATTTTATGGTTTAATTTTGTTCATTATTTTAGCTTCATTTCTAGTCATAAGTGTCAAGTATTCTTAACCTAAGAGGTTGAGTTAGATTTATTACTTTCTCGAATGATTTTATTCCTTTATTAAATAATTTTCCTTCTTTCTAGAATAGTTTCCCTAATTTATAATGTAATTTAATGATTTATAGTTAAAAGTTCATTTTTTTAAACTAGATTAATCAAAATATTTTTTTCCTCCTAGAACTAACCCTATAAAGGACAAGGTATAAAATTTTTAAAATAAAGGTTAAGCAATTATATGTAGCACAATAAGAATCACTTATATATATTCATACCTAGGTGACTAATTTTTCTACATGAGTAGAATCTGGTGAAACACCTTCATTAAGCCATTCCACTCCTATCACCTAAAATTTTATCATAAGAGGCAGAAGATGCCACAAATATGATCTTAGATAGTCTGAGTTACTAGATCAAATGGATAATTACCTTATTTACACATACAACCTTAAGCTAATGTCAAAATATTAGACATTAGGTTTTGTGCCTACATGAAAACTTATTCACTATAATTACACCTTTTAATTACCACAAAACTCTTATAGTTTCAATACTTTATCCATTAACTCATTAGTAAGGATTTTTAGTGATGTCATTGAAATTTTTAGTCATGGAGCATTTTTTTCCAATTATCCTATTGATTTAACCAACACATCATTTACTTGAACTGTATAATAATGTACACTTCCATTTTTTGTAGGTTAGCATATTATTGAGAAAAACCATAGAATAATAGAGTTAAAAAGTATGTATAAAGCACATATATAATCTCTTAGTTATCATACATGACTACAACTTTGTTATTATAATTTAATATTGGTTGTCATCTTACTCTTGATTTCCTTGTTATTTAACACAATAGACTTTAATATTCTCTATCATTTTAAATTCACTTCTTAATATAACCCTCTTAACTAGTTGAAGTAGGTTTTCCATTGGGTATCCTCTCAAGCCTCAGATTAGTGGTATCATAAGATATAGACTTCATATCATCCCTGAGTTGTATTTTGGTGTTTTATGAATTTAGTAATTATTTGTAAGCCCACTCACATGAGGTCTAATTATAGGAATCCATGGATCAAGACTTGTAACCATTCATCAAACCTTATTTTATGTCCTCAAATGGGAGGTAAATATTCAATGATGCCAAATTTAGAAATGCCATAGAAAATTATAGAGGATACATTGAAAATAAAAAAAGAATATTTTGAATAATGTCATGCACATGGATGGGAAAATATCATCAATAAATTCTCTCTACTTATCAAGAAAAAAACACCTCTAAATACCTCTCATTCTCATTAATCATTTGGAAAAACACCATATAAAGTATAATTCAATCTAGACATCTCTATGTTTGAAGGAAAAAGATATTTAGACACACTAGATAGCTAGATTAACCTCATCTATTTATAATACATAGTTAATCAATTATCTGACCAATAAAAGATTACATTTTCTCTTATGAAAGTTATTTTATTAGTTAAGAAATGGTGGGAAAAATATGATACTTTATATGAAGATGAAATTATTTTAGACACATTTTAGACATGTGGAATGGTTTCATATAAGTAGTCAAATAAACCTATTGTCCTATTAGAAACTATGATTAATATTAAATCATTTTTTCTTAGTTGTGTCAAGGTAAAGAGAAATCAATGTAGTAATACATAGATACCTTACATGATTTGGTGTAAAAACATGGGATTCAATATCTAAAGGAAAATATTATTTTTAAGTATAAGTCAATATTGAGATATCATATCTAGTTAGACTTGGATTTCCTATACCTCTAATCGATTAAAGAAGCTATATATTCATTTTTAATTTTAAGACAAAGGCCAATGCCAAGAATAAGTGAGAAGACTCTAAGCATTAGACCAATCAATGATCTAAATTTTATAAGTATTATTATAAATCAACAAATAACTCTAAACACCATCCATATAAGAAGTAACAATCATTAAATGACTAGAATAAGAAGTCCAAGACTAGTAAGTGGTACTTAGTTCATAAATCCAACAATCATTACAATGAAGAATGTCAAGCTAGTAAGACTTTATTTTCATAATGTGAAACAATGGGTATAACCACCACAACATTGGATAAAGGAAAGTAGATCATGTATTTTAAGGCAAACACCATGGTGGGTACCACAAACATTTATAATACCCTTGAAAAAATAGAGGAAACAAAAATATTATTTCATTCTCAAATGTGATTAAATTACAAACCAATATAATTAATTATTGATAATAAAAGTCATAAGAACCTAATTTATACTAAATTATTTCATAGATTAAACTTTCCACTGATGCCTCACACATAACCATACTCCATTGGATGGTTAGATGCAGGATTTGAGAAATATGTCAGTCAATGATGTCAAGTGGTGAAAAAAATCATGCCTTTTCAAGATACAATATTTTTGTATGTCATTACATTAGAGGTATGTGATGTTTTACTTGGTAAACCATATCTTTACCATCGATATGAATTCTATGAGGAAAATCCTAGAAATGTTGTCATATACGTTGGTGATATGAGATATTGCATAGTGTAAGTAATTACAAATTTATCACTCATTAAGGCCAATTAATGTAAGAATTTAGTCACATCTAGTAAAAATTCTATGAATTTAATTGTAAGGTATAAATGAAATAAAGTCATCATTACTAATTTTTATTATATTTCCTCCAAAACTCATAATAAAAGTAATAAACTTAAAGCTTAAGTTGGAATAATACAATCACATATGTCAGATACCAAAGGAAGTACCTACACATTGTGTAGTGAAGCACACTATTGATTTGATATTTGGGTTACCTCTCCCTAATGTGTATTTATATAATAGATACTTTTTTTAAAATGAATAAATCAAGTACCATATCTATGAACTATTGGATAAGGGACATATTAGGCAAAACTCATCACCTTGTAACATCCCAATTATGTTTTCACCAAATAAATATGGCACATGGAGGTTGTGAATTAATTAATGATAAATCAACAATATCATATTGAAAACCCTATCTTATTCTAAGTATTGAGAACCTTTTGGACCATTTCTATGGTGTAAAATACTTTACTAAAATTGATCTTAAGTTTGGATATCATCATATTCCTATTGATCCTATAGATGCATGGAAGATAAACATTAAGGCCAAATAGGGTTTGTTTGAATGGTTAGTCATGCCATTTAGTCTAAGCAATGCTAAAACTACACATTCATGTAGATGATGAATGATATTTATAGGACATTCACTACTTCATTTATCATAATATACCTTGATGACATCCTAATATTTATCAAAACATGTGATGAAAATCTATGCCATTTAGAGCAAGTGCTTGACATTTTTTAGAAACATAAATTGTATGAAAACATGGGATAAATGTTCATTATCCCTACCATAGATGCATTATTTGGGATATATTGTAGAGGCACAAGGATTACATGTGGACTCTCCAAGATTTAAGTTATCTATGAATAGCCATAATCAAATAATATCATAGAGATTCATATCTTTCTAGGATTTGAAAAATTATAAAAGATATTTGTACTTGGTTTTTCTCATGTGACCTAGCCTATAAACCAAGTTACTAAAGTTGGAACTAAATAAAATTTCAACAAGAATGTTGCATAATAAAAATTCATTTGAAGAATTAAAACTCAAATTATGTTTCTCACCAATACTTGATATATTAGACCTTCATAAAATATTTTATCTTGAGATAGAGACTCTAAATTTATACTTAGATTCTTCCTAATTCAA
Source organism: Torreya grandis (assembly GCA_037957365.1). NCBI lineage: Eukaryota > Viridiplantae > Streptophyta > Pinopsida > Cupressales > Taxaceae > Torreya > Torreya grandis. The sequence goes on from JARHVA010001698.1 coordinate 2,392,041, forward strand.
TGTGATCATAATTTTTCTTGCTACAGTGAAAAATTCACCTCATTGGTAATAACTACCCAAGATATGATCATGAGATTTATGTTATTATTTAAGCATGTAAGCATTTGAAGCATAATATCTTAGGAAAGGAGAATATGATACAAAATAATCACAAAATGATTTATTTATTATAAAATTAGAAAAAGTTTTAACAAGAGTGGCATAAAAATGGTCTTACTATATTTAGCAGTTCTATTTGAACTTCAATATTAAGAAGGGAAGTGTCATTATAATGGTAGATTATCTGAGCCATCCACCAATTCAAACTCTCCTTTTCTTACAAAACACATGTGTAAATTAAGTTGACACATGGTCAAAATCATATACATATGACATGGATTTTTTAGATATCATCATTATTTACTATGTGATAATTTAGTTATATATTTCTACTTATATGATGGGTTTTTATATCATCTTAAGCACTTGTACACTCTATATGAGGTAGAAGGAAAAAAATAATATGTGAGGACCATTTTATCAAAATGTTAATATATTTTGGAGTTGAAAAGACTCTAATAGTGTTGTACAAGTACCTCTTCTAGCCACATATCTAGTCTAATGTATCAAAACATATCAATTTTTATATTGCATGTGTAATTTATAAGCTGGTAAACAAGAATAAATGTTGGTACACACCTTCACCAGTTATAAAAATAACATGGGAATCCATTTCCATGAAATCTGTCTCATGATACCATAGTACCAATCATGTTAATTATTGTATTTATGTAGTATTTGATATATCCTCAAATATGGAAATGATCAAACCATGTAAGAAAGAAATTGTATCTCTATAAGAAACTCAATTTTTCTTCCAACATGTATAGATACATTTTAGAATCTAATAAAATATCTCATATAATAGATACACAAGGTTATTGAGTCATTTATATAAATTAATTTAGTCTATGTTAGACACAAGGTTGAACAAATCCACTGCCTTTCATATTAAAAAACTAATAGATAGATAAAAGTGGTAAATATGATGATAAAATACCTTATAGAAGTGTATAATTATAATAAAAAAATACAATTGGGATGAAATACTTACTTTCATTAATCATAACTACAATATAGATCTACAAAGTTCTACCACACACAATCCTTTTCAGGTTTATTTGGGTTTCCATCCTTCGGTATCCATTGACATAACTTATCCTATTCTTCTATCAATAATTACAATTCCTTTAGCTCAAATTAAAGTAAAAAAAATATGATCAATTCATTGAGCACATTCAATACCTTCATTACAAAGTGAAAACTATTATGCAATAAGTAAATACAAAATACAAATAACATCATGACAAACATTATATAATTCACAACTTCCAGGTGCGTGATTGAGTCTAACTATACCTAAAAAAGGAAAGAATGATTGGACCTTACCACAAAATTCATACACTTTGGTAAAGTACCTACACTAATACCAAATAAGTAGGATATAATGATTTTAATCTTAATCTACTAACTTATCATGGGTTTCTTATTGTATTCAATTCACAACTCTTGCACAAGTGAATTATACCCCTATTGGATACTTTAAATACTATAGATATTATCCAATAGAAATAATTTAAGAAGAATAACTTGTGCATATGGATGAACATAGTTGTGTAATGATATTTAAATGATTATGAAATCAAGTTATAAGCTAATTAGGGATGATGTCCCCTAAAGAGGGCATGTGGGGATAAAGGACATAGATGGGATTTTGAAGAGATAAGGAGTTAAAAGGAAATAATAAAGGGTTTAAAATATAGGGTGGGTGATGAATAATAAGGGATTGGTATGTAAGACATGATGATGATGATGATGATGGAAATAATAGATTTGATAAATTATGATATGATGTTTTAACAACTATATAGGGCTTTTTATATTGAAACCTAAAACTTCAATACAAGGAGATGAAATGAAAATAAGGAGAAATAAAGGGGAAAAGAATCAAGATCATGGGAGTGGATGAGCTAGCCTCAAATACCCCATGTGACCAAGTGTTTCCTACATAGTATAAATTAACCTTAGATTGGTGTATTTCTCCCTTTAAGGATGGATGCCATGAGGTAGGAGTAAGATGATGCTGAAGATGAGGATGTGGATAGGTATAATAGGATGTTGATGTTGTATTTGTATGATATTAATCCACTCGAGCTAATGCTTGCATGATTTTATTTAATTAGATGAATGATTTTCCCTAAGCAATAACACATTTTATGAGGTGAATTAAAAATCATATATCATAATATAAGCTACGTGATTTGATTATACCCCAAGAAATGATATATGAAAATATTAGAATGGGAAAATATATATCCCACTAAAAAACTTTGAGCTTGGATTGGGAATGATCTATCTCATTGAATGGATGGATGAATTAATTCAAAAAAGAATGAATTTAGATTGAATTCCAAACATAGATAAAAAAATTTAGCCAATGGAATGAATTAAGGATGATGGATCATATGGAGTGATACAAAAGGTTGGATAAGATGTGATATTATTTACACTTAGATTTTGTGATGATGTATTGAGGGATAATGATGGATGCAGCTATGATATAATACAATGAAATAACATAACTATTTCACCTTATGATGGCTTGTGGGTTGATGTGGTAAAAGTGAATAAAATTGACCTTGATATTAGGAGAGTGATAAGAGATTGGGTTTAATAAAAAAAAGTTTAAAAATAAGGGAGGTATGATTCATAGGGGTGGATAATAGATATTATATCTAAACATTTCATTGATCAATCTACCACCTAGTCCACATAGCAATCCCATGGTGGAAAAGAGAGGTAGAATGATTAAAAAAGCATTGATAAGATAAGATGTGGTGGTTTGGAAAAGATATTGAGGATAAGATATACCTTGGTATAACATTTATGAATTAAAAATAAAGTGGAAACATTGAGATTCA
>JARHVA010001698.1:2400000-2550000 GCA_037957365.1 Torreya grandis
AGATACTAAACCTCTAAAATTAAGAACAAGAATATGAGTTTGATTTCTAGGATAACTCAAAAATGTTTGCATCAAGTTTCAAATATTTTAAACTATAAAATATGTCACATTTTACACCACTTCTATCCAATAACCATGACTATGGAATCTTATCCACAAGAGGAAGGATCCTAAAACTTTCCAAGTAGTTGGGTAACTTACAAACATTATGTTAGGAAATATATATTTTGACTCACAAATCTTTGTAGTTGAAGTCTAAATCTATGATGCCCTTTTTCAGACACCTTAATATACTTAAAGGAAACTATTAATGTGATGACAAAGGAAACTATGAAAATACATCAATTAAAAGGACTTCACCAAACCCCCACCATTTTGAAAATTGTAGATATATCAATGGTGAAATATGAAGAGGTTATATAAGATCTTATCATCACCATAGACTTATTGGATTACTTGACTAAATTTATAATATTATAACATAAATCCAACTTTGGGGATGCCCCCTTGTATTAAGAAGACCCTAAATATATAAAATTAATTAATTATTTAGGTACATGTTAGGAATCATACTGGTCTCAAATGGTAATACCATAAATAAGCTAGTTTTATACCTACCATCTTAGCCTTTGCTTGAAACAAAAAAACACTGTTGGATAGAAGATGAGGATAATGATAAATCAAATTTTATAACCCTACTAATTATTCAACATAACATACCTCTTAGTAAATAATAAGATGACAAAGTCATTTGTAATATCCTTTAAAGTACTTGTCAAGCTAGCCAACAAATAGATAACCAATTATAATGCATATAATGACCCCTTAATATCATATTTCCAATATAAATATCAATGGATCCCATGACAAACATTCAAAAAAATTATCAACTACTACCAAACCATTGTAATGCATACCTTTATTAGTAAACATAGATTCCCTAGTGTCCTTGTCAAAAAATTTAGAAATCATACCTACGTGAATTATAAATATAAAAAATAACCCATACCTTCAACAAGACACTCAACTATTAACCATGATCCAAAATCATAAATCTAATTTTATATTAGACTACCATGACATGATAGGTAGATACCACAAGCTTTTCAACTACCATATATACATAAAATAGGAATGTAGACATATTTGAAAACTATAAATATAGATGAACCCTACTATTAAGGATAGTAAATACAAATTTATAAAAACTCCTAGATGCAAAATTTGTTTATCCTATCAGTGATAGTTAGTTAAATGTCACCCATTATCATTATACCAAGGAAGGATGTAAAATGATGTATCTATGTAGATTATATGGAATTTAATGTATCTAGAAGAAAATATCATTTTCCTCTTCATTTCACCAAGTAATTAACATAATCTTAAGTAATAAGTATTTCTCCTTTCTCAATAGATTCAATGGTATAATTAGATTAAAATAACACACAGGGACAATGATAAGGCTACATTTACACGTTCTTAGGGTACCTATGCATATTTTGTTCTCCCATTCATGTTATGTAATGCTTTTACTACATTTTAAAGAGAGTTATTGATTATTTTTATGACTTATTACATATTTATAGTGATTTATATGGATAAGTTCATGGTCTATGGGGGATATTATGAATAAGCCACCGAGAACCTAAAAAAACATCTTCGACATTGTCAATACAGCCACCTATCCTTAACTCATGAGAAATGTTACATGTTGATGACATAAGTAATTTTCATAGGATACTATATCTCACCAATAGGGATAGATGGAGACCCTACAAAAATATAAGTAATAAAAAACTTACCAACCCCACATAAGTAAAATTATGTTTAAAGTTTCTTCAAATATGTTAGATATTATCATAGATTTATGAATTACTTAATTAATATAATAACACCTCTTTTTTTATATACATATTTTAACTTTATTTATAATTATGCATGTCAAATATCATTCCAAGACCTAAAATATTTTATAGTAACAAATCTTGTGTTGTGAGTCCTATATTATAAATTATATTTCTACATCTATAGAGATGTTTTTGATAAAACATTTAGAATTATCCAAGAACAAAAATAAGGATCCTTAAATTGTACTATATATTTTATCATCAAGAATATTTAAGGAGTGATCCCAATTAAACATTGATAGAAAAATAATTACTCATGGCAGTTTATGCCATCAATAAACTAAGAAATTAAATTATTGTATATTTTATTTTTATTCACAAAGATCATCATGTATCAATATTTAATAAATGAACCAATAGTAAATGGTATAATAATTAAATTCTTATTTTTTTACTATAATATTTGACATTATTATTTTAGATAGATCAGGCAAGGATAATTTAGCAACATATTTTATATCAAGACTATAATTTGAAGAACATAGTCCTTTGGTAAATGAGACATTTCATAAAATTTTTTATGCTTTGTCCGTCAACACTCCTTGGTTTTTATACAATTATAACTATCTAACTATAATATATATCTAAAAAAAAATCTAACCAAGAGATAAATTTCAATTTGTGGATAGAAGCATTCCAAACTCATAGATCTTAGGGTACCTTTTCTACACTAGGTTTGACTTTGTCATGTGCATGTGTGGAAGGGAGGATGAAGTAATTAGAATACTCTAATCATGTCATTACGAACCTCATGGTGGAGATTTTGCATCTAAATAGACTACCTCTAAGATCCTTACTATAGGCTACTACTAGGCCACCTTACATAGGAATGTTGTAACCTATACCTGTCAATATGATAGATTTCAATGTATGGGGAAACAAATTGTTAGAGATTAATCTAAATTGGGTTCAATTTTCATTTTATCCTAATTTTTTAGGTTTGTGTAGGTTTTTTATTTATGCAAATTTTTAATTCACATAAATCTAGATTCCATGAGGTGTCACACCTATTTTGTCCTTTTGTATGGAATATTAGATTTACATGCATAAGTAACACCCTCCAAAATTTTTACACACTTCCCCTCATATTTTATATATAAGGAACATTTGGTGCACATTAAGAAGGCATTATAAGGTAATGATGTGATTATTTTTAACACCCTCATCCTTCCTCTGTCTCTATATAAAGATCCATCTCCTCCTCTCTTCTTCACTTGAAGCTCTCTCCTCTCTTTTATTATTCTTGCCTCTAAGATTGTATTGTGATAATAGTTGTTTGCAAGCCTTATTATTAAACATGTGAGTTTTTATCCATTTGATGGTTTCCTAATTTAAAACTTATGTCTCACATTTTTTTGATTTATTTATTATTGAGATAATATTATTTCTTGTATGCATTACTTTTTTAATTTTTAAACATTAATTTAAGATATTCTTGGTAGAAATCCTTTATGGTAGTAGAGAATTGTGTCTACTTTAAAATTTAATCATGAGTTTTATATGTATTTTCAATTTTTTCACAAGGGGTTCCACTCTTGAAATAATTTTTTGAACATTTTTACCCTTTTTAACACAATGTTTTGGAGTATTTTTATCTCTAATATAAAATTATAGGTTTTTACTAAGGAGTTTTTCAATATTTTTTTGGTTTCTTCAATGTATCTCCTTCACCAAGTGAGTTCTTTTATTCTCATTTGGTTACCAAAAAAATATAGTTTATTTTAAATTTTGGTGGTAAAATTAAATCATGTGTCTATTAATTATATTTGGTGTATTTTTCATGCAATTATCAACTTTGTTTTCCCTTGATACTTGTGCATTTAGCACTACATTTTTTTTGAGCTACTCCAACTATTTGTCAACCTGATACTCTTTCATGTTGGCTTATATTTTCACATATATGAATCCCTTTTAATCATAAATGTACCATAATTTTCATTATATATTTATTTTTTATAGTTCAACATGGGTGTGTTCCATTATTCATTTTCTCTGATGTGATTTTGTATTATATAACAACCTCCAACTCTTCAACGCATTTTTGCCCTTTAACTATTTTATTTTAACATTTTCCCATATTATTGAGGTGTTTTATTTATGCTTTTAATAACTATAATTTATAACTTTGGAATTAAAAAACTAAAAATAAGTAATTGACCTCTTATTCTAAATTAATTTAAAATCTCAAATAGAGCTAAAATAAGAAATATAACAAATATACCTTCACCTCATCAAACATGTGAATATATTATCCTTTGATGATTTGTATGTAATATTGTGATCTTAGAATGTGTATTACCAATGTGGAATATCAAATTCAAGGTGAATTTTAGTATCACTTAGTTGGATGATGTTGATTCTGAAGAGGATACACAATAGAAAATTTTATATCTTGATGATGGATTTCCCATTTCACTTTGAGGAATAATGGTCAATTTCTAGATTTTTGGAATGGATTGGTTGTATTTATGTGGATTATAAAATTTATGTTGGTAGAGGCTTTGGAGGATTAGTGGATTATTAAATTGAGGTTGGTGGAGACTTTGGAGGATTTAGTGGATTATTAAATTGAGGTTGGTGTAGACTTGGGGCATTTAGTTGATTATTAAATTGAATGGTTAGAGAAATTAAATGATTTAGTGGGTGGATAATTTAGAGGGTTTAGTGGTTGGTGGAGACTTTGGAAGATTTAATTGTTAGTGGATACTTTACAAGATTTAATGGATTATTAAATTGAGGTTGGTAGTGACTTGGGGGATTTAGTAGATTATTAAATTAAATGGGTGGAAAATTTGGAAGATTTATTTTATTATTAAATCTAGTTTAGTGCAGACTTGGGGGATTTATTAGATTATTAAATTGAATGGGTGGAGACTTTGGAGGATTTGGTGTATTATTAAATTGAGGTTGGTGGAGACATAGGGGATTTAGTGAATTATTAAATTTAATGGGTGGAGAATTTGGAAGATTTAATAATCTATGGAGACTTTAGAAGATTTGGATACTTTGGAGGATTTATAAGATTATTAAATTGGATTAGTGGAAGATGATTTGGATGAGATAATATTTGTATTTATTATATTTTAAAATTATGGTATTCAAAATCCATAAAATTTATTATTATGAATGGATTAGTTAATAAATTATGATTAATTAACTAATGGGATGGGAGATGAATTTTGTGGGATTGGGTATGGCTATGAAATAAAGAATTAATTATATAGAGGGTGATGAATAGTGAAGGATAAGGAATGTTATTTAATTAAATTATGTTAACATTAGGGTTTGGATGATTTAGTAGGAAAATTAAAATTGACATGAAGTGTTTAATTTTAGGTGTTTACATTTCCCCCTTTTTTGAAAAGATGCATGACTAGAATAATAATAAAAAATTAAAATAAACATATAAGAAGAATAACATGTGTATAATGATGACCATACTTGTGTAATGATAGTCAAATGATTATTAAATCAAGCTATGAGTTAATTAGGGATGATGCCCCGTTGAGAGGGAATGTGGGGATAAAGGACACAAATGGTATTTTGAAGAGAGAAGAAGGGGTTAAGAGGAAATAATAAAGGGTTTAAAATATAGGGTCAGTGATGAATAATAATGGGTTGGTATGTGATAATTGATGATGATGATGATGATGATGGAAACAATAGATCTGATAAATTATGATATGATGTTTTAACCACTATATAGGCCTTTTTCTATTCAAACTTGAAATTTGAATACAAGGCGATGAAATGAAAATAAGGAGGAACAAAGGAAAAAAATCAAGGTCATGGGAATGGATGAGCTAGCCTCAAATACCCCATGTGACCAAGTGTTGCCTACATAGTCTAAATGGACCTTAGGTCGGTGTATTTCTCCCTTTAGGGATGGATGCCATAAGGTAGAAGTAAGATGATGATGAAGATGTGGACAAGTATAATAAGATTTTGATGTTGTATTTTTATGCTATTAATCCACTCGAGCTAATGCTTGCATGATTTTATTTAATTAGATAAATTATTTTCCCTAAGTAATAACACATTTTAGGAGGTGGATTAAAAATTATATATCATAATATAATCTACATGATTTGATTATACCCCAAGAAATAATATATGAAAATATTAGAATGGGAAAAGATATATCCCACTGAAAAATTATGAGCTTGGATTAGGAATGATCTATCTCATTGAATGGATGGAAGAATTAATTAAAAAAAGCATGAATTTAGATTGAATTCCAAACACAGATCAAAGATTTAGCCAATGGAATGAATTAAGGATGATGGATCATATGGAGTGATACAAAAGGTTGGATAAGATGTGATATTATTTACACTTAGATTTTGTGATTATGTATTAAAGGATAGTGATGGATGCAACTATGATACAATACATTCAAATAACACAACTATTTCACCTTATGATGGCTTGTGGGTTGATGTGGTAAAAGTGAATAAAATTGACCTTGATATTAGGAGAGTGATAAGAGATTGGGTTTACTCAAAAAATTGTAAAAATAAGGGAGGTAGGATTCATAGGGGTGGATAATAGATATTATATCTAAATATTTGATTGATCAGTCTACCACCTAGTCCACTTAGCAATCCCATGGTGGAAAAGAGAGGTAGAATTATTAAAAAAACATTCAGAAGATAAGCTATGGTTTGTGGGAAAAGATATTCAGGATAAGAGATACATTGGTATAACATTTATGGAGTAAAAAATAAATTGGAAAAATTGAGATTCAAGCAAAGGATGATGTGTGTCAAGTAGCCATCCTGATCAAATTTCATGCATTGAATCAAGAGAGTAGAGGATGTGAGTAATTATGGTATACAGGTGAACATTCATAGAGATGTAGGTAGGAGGGTAAAATTCATTGAACATACCCTCATGGTTTATGAAATTAGAGGAATTATATGTGCAACATATGGTCATCCAAGGTTATAGTTTTAACATAGTGGTATCATAGTGAATATAGTTTCAAAGGTTATGGTAGTAAATATTATGTTGAAAAGATTAGTGAATCCAAACCCAAACAAATTTTATTGGTTATTTGTGGGTCATTAAATATTTTTCAATGACCAATACATGGTCATTTTTCAAATTGGTCCATATAAGGATGATACATTATGTGATATTATGCCTATGAATTTATGTCATGTTTTATTGGGAATATAATGTATTTATGATTAAATATCCATACATGATGGTGGAAAAAATACCTACATGGTTGTGAAGGATGGTAAGAGGCTTACATTGAGACCATTGAATTAAAAAGGAGAAGAGGTGGAAAATAGTTCTAAATTGTTGATTTTTTATGATAAAAAATTAATATAGATAAGGAAGGAGAAGGCATGTTTTAATTTCACCCCAAAGCGTACACATGTTATTATTGTAAACAAGGTGAGTGATCTTCCTTTTAAATTTAGTATTTTTTGGATGAGTTTTTTGATATACTATCTAAAGATTTTATGAATAGACTGCCACTTATGATAATCATTAGTCATCATATGAATCTAGTGCATGGAGAAAATTTTACATACAAATAAGCTTATAGATTGACAGGTATGGAAAATGAAAAATTATAAAGATAAGTAAATGAGTTATTGAAAAAGTGTTTAATTTGAGTAATTTTAATCCCATGTGTAGTTATATAAAGGTAGTTATTACATAAGGTATATGGATTATAGAGAAATAAATAAAATAACATTACAGTATATATTTCAATTTCCAAGGGTGGATAACTTGATAGATTATTTGAATGGAGAAAATTACATCATAGAGATAGACATAATAAGTGTATATCACCAAAATTGGACTAGATAAGGTGATGAGAGAAATATTACTTTAAAAATGAATGATGGGTTGTGTGATTGGATTATTATGCCATTTACTTTGTTGAATGTACCAATCATATTAATAAGACTCATGAATTAGGTTTTGAAACTATACAAAGGTGAATTTTTCATTGTTTATCTTGATGACATTTTAATTTTTAGTCATTATAAGGAAAATGATTTCATGCATTTGAGGTTAGTTTTAAAAAATTTGAAAGAGGAAAATTTGATATTTCCTTTTTATTTAATGCACTACACTCTCATATTATCTCTAATTATAAATTCACTTTTGCATATAACCCTCTTAACTAATTTAATTATTTTATCCATTGGATCTCCTCCTAGGCCTCAAATCAAGATGAAAGGTTCCTAGCTAAACTATTCAAGAAATTTAAAGGCAAATGACAAGAAAATATATATATCCTTGAAAAATACATCCTTTTAAAAATACCAACTTGGCCACATTACACACAAGAGCCAGTATTCAATCCATTTTTAATTCACCTAAAATTATTTCCAAAAGATAATATACAGCCCTTATATCCCCAATGGAAAAGTTTGAATCTTTAGTCCTAAACTTAGCTAAGCAAGATGACATATTTTTCAACTTTATTAATAAAATTATATAAGAGTTCACTCTATCAAATTCATCCATAAAATATTCCTCTTCCCTAAAAAATCTTAGAGCCATCATACACTAATCACCTTGGTCTAAGAAGATCGATAAAGAATTTGAAGTGTGGGTTTCAAACGTCACAAGTGTAAAAATAGTCTAAAGAATTATGGGAACATGTAAAAAGAAACAGATAGAAATGAGGCCAAAAAATTTGAATTTCACATCAACATCCTTGTGGGTAATGCACCCATAAATATCATTCCCTTATAATCTCCACCTAACTTAATGGGAATGGTAAGTAAGGACCTAGACATGTGACTCTTTGAGTTAGATGTCTTATTTTTAGTTATTATTATAATCGATATGAACACAATATGAAAGTATTTATAAGTAATATCAAATAATCATCCCTTCATTCATTCATGAGGGAAATAATTCAATCACAGATTGAAAAGATACAAATACAAAATTTATCTCCAAATATCAAGACTACAATAGAGGAAAATACTTCCAAAGATATGACATATTTTGGATTTCACAAAAGGAGGAGGAATTAATGGAGGACTATGTGTAAATATTTATGTTTATCCTTCAAAAATATAAGCAAAACAATTTGTATGTAAAATATGTTAAGATAATATTTATGAAATTAATCAATAAAAATTTCTTAGAAGTGTTAGATCTCATGAGTAATGGAGATGTTTCATAAATATAATTTAATTACATAATTATGTTTTGTATACATTAATGTAGGTATAAAATTAATACGACCTATAATAACAAAGCATTTCCATCATTATTCTCTAAGACCACTAATGGGGTACTATGAATGGAAGTTAATAACCTGATATAAGATATTAAGTAGGATATTATCATACATTTGGCCGAACAACTTGATACATCACATACATTAAAAAATAAAAATAATTAAATAAAAATATTAATACGTATTTCCATATTTCCATAGAAATAAATTAAACTGTAGGTGCTAGACTATCCATGTAAAGGTATCAAGAATCACAAAGGAGTTCCATAACACATTAAATCTTGACACAATCAAAGGAGATGGATAAAATGTCTTTTACATGATTCAACAAAAATCTTTGTCACAAAAAAATTAATATATATATATATATATATATATATATTTAAAAACTCAACTTATTATTTCAAAATTTTCATTTTACCCTTCTTAAAATTGGTATGGAACCCCCATTGGAATCAAACACAACAAATGCCACATCCAAACCAACGTTGGCCATAAAACAAATTTTAGCCTCAATACAATTAGAAATAATTAAAAAAACATCCATGGTCACCAAAATATAATAACTAACATTGGTACCCACCCTCTAGTTGATGACGAAAACCATGGATAGGAAACTAACCATGTTTTAAATAGAATGTTGAGTACCAAAAACCACCACAAATGGAAAAAAATAACAACTAATATTTCTACCAAGGAATCTTACTTCAAATAGGTTTATATCTCCTAAATTCCCTAGCCAAACCATACATAACCCCACCAATAAGTTGTTTTAATTGACATATACTAATGAAATGATGTGACACCCAACTTATTCAATGGAGTTAGATGAAGTGAAACATTGTTTAGAATGAATTCTCCCAAATATAACCAAACACATAATAATGGAACCTACTTAATAGGTCCTACACATTTTAAATAAATTAGAACCATATAATAAATTTTTGACTCCTAAATTGATCACATATACTAGTCAAGGAATGTTAAACACCCTTCCTTTTCCTGAGAGACTAAACCTCCAAAATTAAGAATAGGAATATGAGTTTGATTTTGTACGATAACTCAAAAATGTTTGAATCAAGTTTCAAATATTTTAAACTATAAAATATGTCCCATTTTACACCACTGATATCCAATAACCATGACTAAGGAAGCCTATCCACAAGAGGAAGGATCCTAAAATTGTCCAAGTAGTTGGGTAACTTACAAACATTATGTTAGGAAATATATATTTTGACTCACAAATCTTTGTAGTTGAAGTCTAAATCTATGACACCCTTATCAGACACCTGAATAGACTTATAGGAAATCATTAATGTGATGACAAAGGAAATTATGAAAATACATCATTTAAAAGGACTTCACCAAACCCCCACCATTTTGAAAATTGTAGATATATCAATGGTGAAATCTGAAGAGGTTATATAAGATCTTATCATCACCATAGACTTATTGGATTACTCGACTAAATTTATAATATTATAACCCAAATCCAATTTTTGGGATACCCCCTTGTATTAGGAAGAACCTAACTAGATAAAATTAATTCATTAATTAGCAACATGTTAGGAATCATACTGATCTCAAATGGCAATACCATAAATAAGCTAGTTTTATACCTACCATCTTAGCCTTTGCTTGGATAAAAAAAACTATTGGCTAGAAGATGAGGATGATGATAAATAAAATCTTATAACCCTACTCATGATTGAACATAACATACCTTTGAGTAAATAATAAGATGAAAAATTTATTTTTAATATCCTTTAAAGTACTTGTCAAGCTAGCCCAGAAATAGATAACCAATTATAAAGCATATAATGTCACCTTAATATCATATTTCCAATAGAAATATCCATGGATCCCATGACAAACATTCAAACTTTTCATCAACTACTACCAAACCATTATAATGCATACCTCTATTGGTAAACATAGAATCCCTAGTGTCCTTGTCAGAAAATTTAGAAATCATATCTACATGAATTATAAATATAAAAAATAATCCATACCTTCAACAAGATAATCAAATATTAACCATGATACAAAATCATAAATCTTATTTTATATTAGACTACCATGACTTGATAGGTAGATACCACAAGCTTTTCAACTACCATATATACATAAAATAGGAATGTAGACATTTCTGAAAACTATAAATATAGATGAACCCTACTATTAAGGATAGTAAAAAAAAATCTATAGAAACTCCTAGATGAAAAATCTGTTTATCCTATCACTGATAATTAGTTAAATGTCACCCATTATCATTATACCAAGGAAGGGTGGAAAATGATTTATCTGTGTAGATTACAGGGAATTTAATGTATCCAAAATAAAATATAATTTTCCTCTTCATTTCACCAAGTAATTAACGTAATCTTAAGGAATAAGTATTTCTTCTTTCTCAATAGATTCAATGGTATGTATAGATTATAATAACACACAGGGACAATGATAAGGATACCTTTACATGTTCTTGGGGTACCTATACATATTTTGTACTCCCATTCATGTTATGTAATGCTCATACTACCTTTTGAAGAGAGTTATTGATTATTTTTATGACCTATTACATATTTATCGATGTTTATATGGATAATTTCATGGCTTATGGGGATTATTATGAAGAATCCACCAAGAACCTAAGAAAACACCTTCAACATTGTCAATACAACCACATGTCCCTAACTCATGAGAAATGTTACATGTTGATGACATAAAGAATTTTAATAGGACACCATATCTCACTAATAGGGATAGATGCAAACCCTACTAAAATATAAGTAATAAAAAACTTACCAACCCCACATAAGTAAAATTATGTTTAAAGTTGCTTCAAATATGTTAGATATTATCATAAATTTATTAATTACTTAATTAAAATAACACCACCTATTTTTTATATACATATTTTAACTTTATCTAGACTTATGCCTGTCAAAAACATTCCAAGACCTAAAATATTTTATAGTAACAAATCTTGTGTTGTGAGTCCTATATTAGAAATTTTATTTCTACATTTATAGAGATGTTTTTGATAAAACATTTAGAATAATCCTAGAACAAAAATAAGGATCCTTAAATTATGCTATAAATTTTATCAACAAGAATATTTAAGGAGTGATCCCAATTAAACATTGATAGAAAAATAATTCCTCATGGTAGTTTATGCCATCAATAAACTAAGAAATTAAATTACTGTATATTTTATTTTTATTCACAAAGATCATCATGTAGTCAGTATTTAATAAATGAACCAGTAGCCAATGGTATAATAATTAAATGCTTGTTTTCTACTATAATATTTGACATTATTGCTTTAGATAGATCAAGCAAGGATAATGCAGCCACATATTTTATATCAAGACTATAATTTGAATAACATAGTCCATTGGTAAATGACCATTTCATAAACTTCTTTTTGCTTTGTCCATAAACACTCCTTGGTTTTTAGACATTGATAACTATCTGAATACAAGATAGACCCAAAAAAAATTCTCACCAAGAGATAAATTTCAATTTGTGGATAGATGCATTCAAAACTCATAGATCTTAGGGTACCTTTTCTACACTAGGTTTGACTTTGTCATGTACAGGTGTGGAAGGGAGGATGAAGTAATTAAAATACTCTGATCATGTCATGATGAACCTCATGGGGGAAATTTTGCATTTAAAAGGACTACCTCTAAGATACTTACTATAGGCTACTACTAGCCCACCTTACATATGGATGTTGTAACATATACCTGTCAATATGATAGATTTCAATGTATGGGGAAGAAAATTGTTAGAGATTAATCTAAATTAGGCTCAATTTTTATTTTATCCTAATTTTTTAGGTTTGTGTAGGTTTTTTATTCATGTGAGTTTTTAATTCACATAAATCTAGATTCCATGAGGTGTCACACCTAGTTTTTCCTTTTGTATGGAATATTGGATTTACATGCATAAGTAACACCCTTCAAAAAATTTACACACTTCCCCTCATATTTTAGATATAAGGAAAATTTGGTGCACATTAAGAAGGCCTTGTAAAGTAATGATGTTATTATTTTTAACACCCTCATCCTTCCTCTATATCTATATAAAGATCCATCTCCTCCTCTCTTCTTCACTTGAAGCTCTCTCCTCTCTTCTATTTTTCTTGCCTCTAAGATTGTATTGTGAGAATAGTTGTTTGCAAGCCATATTAATAAACATGTGATTTTTTATCCATTTGATGGTTTCTTAATTTAAAACTTATGTCTCACATTTTTTTGATTTATTTTTTCTTGAGATAATATTATTTCTTGTGTGCATTTGTTTATTTATTTTTAAATATTAATTTAAGATGTTCTTGGTAGAAATCCTTTATGTAGTAGAGAATTGTGTCTATTTTAACATTTAATCATGAGTTGTGTAGGTCTTTTGGATTTTTTCACAAGGGATTCCACCCTTGAAATATTTTTTTAAACATGTATACCCTTATAACATAATGTTTTGGAGTATTTTTTATCTCTAATATAAAATTATAGGTTTTTACTAAGAAGTTTTTCAATATTTTTTTGTTTCTTCAATGTATCTCCTTCTACAAGTGAGTTCTTTTATTCTCATTTGGTTACCAAAGAAATATAGTTAATTTTATCTTTTGGTGGTAAAATTAAATCATATATCTATTAATTATATTTTATGTATGTTTCATTCAATTATCAACTTTGTTTGCCTTTGATACTTGTGCATTTAGCACTACATTTTTTTTGAGCTATTCCAACTATTTGTCAACCTGATACTCTTTCATGTTGGCTTATATTTTCACATATATGCATCCCTTATAAGAATAAATATACCATTGTTTTCATTATATATTTATTTTTTATAGTTCAACATGGGTGTGTTCCATTATTCATTTTCTCTGATGTGATTTTGTATTATATAACAACCTCTAACTCTTCAACACATTTTTGCCTTTTAACTATTTTCCCATATTATGTGTGGTGTTTTATTTATTCTTGTAATAACTATAATTTATAACTTTGGAATTAAAAAACTGAAAATAAGTAATTGACCTCTTATTCTAAATCAATGTAAAAGCTCAGATAGAGCTAACATAAGAAATAAAACAAATATACCTTCACTTCACCAAACATGTGAATATATTATCCTTTGATGATTTGGATGTAATATTGTGATCTTAGAATGTGTATTATCAATGTTAAATATCAAATTAAAGGTGAATTTTAGTACCACTTAGTTGGATGATGTTGATTCTGAAGACGATACACAATAGAAAATTTGATAACTTGATGATGGATTTTCCTTTTGATTTTGAGGAATAATGGTCAATTTATAGATTTTTGGAATGGATTGGTTATATTTTATGTGGATTATTAAATTTATGTTGGAAGAGACCTTGAAGGATTTAGTGGATTATTAAATTAAGGTTGGTGGAGACTTTGGAGGATTTAATGGATTATTAAATTGAGGTTGGTGTAGACTTAGGGCATTTAGTTGATTATTAACTTGATGGTTGGGAAAATTAGATGATTTAGTGGGTGGATAATTTAGAGATTTTAGTGGTTGGTGGAGACTTGGGAAGATTTAATCATTAGTGGATGCTTTACAGAGATTTAATGGATTATTAAATTGAGGTTGGCGGTGACTTGGGGAATTTAGTAGATTATTAAATTGAATGGGGTGGAAAATTTGGAAGATTTATTTTATTATTAAATCAAGTTTGGTGGAGACTTGGGGGATTTATTGGATTATTAAATTGAATGGGTGGAGACTTTTGATGATTTAGTGTATTATTAAATTAAGGTCGGTGGAGACATAGGGGATTTAGTGGATTATTAAATTTAACAGGTGGAGAATTTGGAAGATTTAATAATCTATGGAGACTTTAGAAGATTTGGATACTTTGGAGGATTTATAAGATTATTAAATTGGATTAGTGGAAGATGATTTGGATGAGATAATATTTGTATTTATTAGATTTTAAAATTATGGATATTCAAAATCCATAGAATTTATTATTATGAAGGGATTAGTTAATAAATTATGATTAATTAACTAATGGGATGGGAGATGAATTGTGTGAGATTGAGTATGGCTATGATATAAGGAATTAATTATATAGAAGGTGATGAATAGTGAAGGATAATAAATGTTAGTTAATTAAAGTATGTTAACATTAGGGTTTGGATGATTTAGTAGGAAAATTAAAATTGACATGAAGTGTCTAATTTTAAGTGTCTACATTTTCCCATTTTTTGAAAAGATGCATGACTAGAATAATAAACAAAATTTAAAATAAACATATAAGAATAATAAATTGTACATAGGGATGACCATATTTGTGTAATGATAGTTAAATGATTATGAAATAAAGTTATGAGTTAATTAGGGATGATGCCCCCATGAGAGTGAATGCGGGGATAAAGGACATAGATGGGATTTCAAAGAGAGAAGAAGGGGTTAAGAGGAAATAATAAAAGGTTTAAAATATAGCATGGATGATGAATAATAATGGGTTGGTATGTAGGACTTGATGATGATGATGCAAATAATAGATCTAATAAATTATGATATGATGTTTTAACCACTATATAGGCCTTTTTATATTGAAACCTTAAATTTGAATACAAGGAGATGAAATGAAAATAAGGAGAAATAAAGGAAAAAAATCAAGGCCATGGGAATGAATTATCTAACCTTAAATACCCCATGTGACCAACTGTTGCCTACATAGTCTAAATGGACCTTAGGTCGATGTATTTCTCCCTTTAGGGATGGATGCCATGAGGTAGGAATAAGATGATGATGAAGATGAAAATGTGGACAAGTATAATAGGATGTTGATGTTGTAGTTGTATGATATTAATCGACTAGAGCTAATGCTTGCATAATTTTATTTAATTAAATGAATGATTTTCCCTAAGCAATGACACATTTTAGGAGGTGGATTAAAAATTATATATCATAATATAAGCTACATGATTTGATTATACCCCAAGAAATGATATATGAAAATATTAGAATGGGAAAAGATATATCACATTGAAAAACTATGAGCTTGGATTTTGAATGATCTATCTCATTGAATGGATGGATGAATTAATTCAAAAAAGCATGAATTTAGATTGAATTCCAAACATAGATCAAAGATTTAGCTAATGGAATGAATTAAGGATGATGGATCATATGGAGTGATATAAAAGGTTGGATAAGATGTGATATTATTTACACTTAGATTTTGTGATGATGTATTGAAGGATAGTGATGGATGCAGCTATGATACAATACATTCAAATAACACAACTATTTCACCTTATGATCGCTTATGGGTTGATGTGGTAAAAGTGAATAAAATTGACCTTGATATTAGGAAAGTGATAAGAGATTGGGTTTAATTAAAAAATTTGTAAAAATAAGGGAGGTAGTATTCATAGGGGGTGGATAATAGATATTATATCTAAACATTTGACTCATTTATCTACCACCTAGTCCACTTAGCAATCCCATGGTGGAAAAGAGAGGTAGAGTGATAAAAAAACATTGAGAAGATAAGTTATGGTGGGTGGGAAAAGATAGTGAGGATAAGAGATACATTGGTATAACATTTATGGTATAAAAAATAAAGTAGAAACATTGAGATTCAAGCAAAGGATGATGTGTGTCAAGTAGCCATCTTGATCAAATTCCATGCATTGAATCAAGAGAGTAGAGGATGTGAGTAATTATGGTATACAGGTGAACATTCATAGAGATGCAGGTAGGAGGGTAAAATTCATTGAACATACCCTCATGGTTGATGAAATTAGAGGAATTATGTGTGCAACACATGGTCATCCAAGTTTATAGTTTTAACGTAGTGGTATCATAGTGAATATAGTTTCAAAGGTTATGGTAGTAAATATTTTGTTGAAAATATTAGTGCATCCAAACCCAAAAATATTTTATCAGTTATTTTTGGGTCATTAAATATTATTTAATGTCTAATACATGGTCATTTTTCAAATTGGTTCATATAAGGATGATATATTATGTGATATTAGGCCCATGAATGTATAGCATGTTTTATTCGGAAGATAATGAAGTTATGATTAAATATCCATACATGGTGGAAAAAATACCTACATGGTTTTGAAGGATGGTAAGAGGCATACATTGAGACCATTGAAATAAAAATTGGAAGAGGTGGAAAATAGTTCTAAATTGTTGATATTTTATGGTACAAAATTAATGGAGATAAGGAAGGAGCAAGAATGTTTTAATTTCACCCCAAAGCCTACACAAGTTATTATTGTAAACAAGGTGAGTGATCTTCCTCTTGTATTTAGTATTTTTTGGAAGAATTTTTTGATATACTATCTAAATATTTTATGAATGGACTACCACTTATGATAATCATTAGTCATCATATGAATCTAGTTCCTGGAGAAAATTTTACATACAAGGAAGTTTATAGATTGACACCTATGGAAAATGAAAAAGAATAAAGACAAGTAAATGAGTTATTGAAAAATGGTTTAGTTTGAGTAATTTTAATCCCATGTGTAGTTATATAAAGGTGGGTATTAGATAATGTATATGGATTCTACATAAATAAATAAAATAACATTAAAGTATATATTTCAATTTCCATGTGTGGATAAGTTGATAGATTATTTTAATGGAGAAAATTACTTCACAGAGATAGACATAAGAAGTGTATATCACCAAAATTGGATTAGAGAGGTGATGAGAGAAATATTACTTTAAAAATGAATGATGGGTTGTATGATTGGATTATTATGCCATTTAGTTTGTTGAATGTACCAATCATATTAATAAGACTCATGAATTAGGTTTTGAAACTATACAAAGGTGAATTTTTCATTGTTTATCTTGATAACATTTTAATTTTTAATCATTATAAGGAAAAAGATTTCATGAATTTGAGGTTAGTTTTACAAATTTGTAAAGCAAAAAATTTGATATTAAACTTAAATGAGTGTATTTTCATGCAAAAAGAGGTAGTATATCTAGGAATAATCCCAAAATATGGGTTGGTAATGGATCCTAAGAAGATATGAACAATATTTGAGTGGCCATCACCAAAAACCATGTTCAAAGCTGTATTTGTTTATGGGTTGGAAAGTTTGTATCATAAATTTATTTGAAAAATTAGTGATATATGTATACAAATTATAGAAATAATGAATCATGTTAAAAATAATAATTTGAAAAGGACTTTTGTAGTGGATAATATTAATATGAAATTGTGACTCACTCAAACACAACTATGGATTAACTATATGAATGAACACAAGTAGTCAAAAACTCATGGGAAAAAAACAATCCCCTTGTTTTTATAATATATTGGTGATCTAAGGGCCAAAAAACTTCCAAAATATTATATCATGTGTAGGATATTATGATTTTCAACAAATTTTCAAATGCTTTCTTCTAGATATTCAAAATCTCACTATAGGTTCCTCTATCATTGGATTATTTACAATGTAAATGGGTAAATCTCACACACACACACACACACACACACACACACACACACACACACACACACACACACACACACACACACACACACACACACACACACACACACACACACACACACACACACACACACACACACACACACACACACACACACACACACACACACACATGTATAAGAGAGAGAGGGGATATCAGGGTAGAAAATAAATAAATCCTTGATTGAGATAGGTATTATAATATTCAAAAATTAGATTATTATGGTATACAATCAATTATTAGTTGTCAAATCTAGTTATTACACAAATTGAAACACCATAATGAGCAATAATCCAAGGAATAATATGTGAACATAAAATATAGAACTCAATTCAAAGAAATAAATTACACCAACTTGTAGCTTTTTACACACTGTGACCAATGTAAGATTTAATATAACCATAATGAAATATTAAACCAATTAAACTATTTGTTTCGCAATCTAATTGTATATCCACTTCCACACTAACAATATAAAAAATAAATTCCTTTGTATAGATTAATTCTCAAACCAAGACTTTTGTAAAATGATCAAGAAAAAACTAGTAGGAAGGGTAGGTGAAATCCTAACTCAATCTCCATAGAGTTTTTGTTACTCAAATGTGTTGACCTTAGCAGATAATCATAATCCAAAAGAATAAAGAACAAATCATGTGTAATCTTGGCATTATTCTAATATTATTTTGAGATCATATTGTCTCCCCTTTATAATGGTAATTAATGTTGATTATATAGACAATGTTATTACATCATATTTGTGGTGCACAACCATAAATTAAATGATCTTGATACAAACATTAAAGTGAATAACTGATTAGTAACCAATCTTCTATGATAACACAATAGGGAAGGATAAGTATCTAGTCATAGCACAACTCCTAGGTATAGTTTCCAAGATGGAAGAGGACTCAATCTCTAATTCACTCCAATTTCACATAAATAATAGGGAATCTATAGTATTCAATTTCTTCCACTAATTTATCATCAACATAAGTATGTGGAGACACCTCATTATGAAACAATCCCAATGATAAATCCATTAGATATTTACTCTAGATTCATCAATTCCACATGTTTATTATTATTATTAAGATAACAAATCCCCCTCAATAGAAACCATTTCATAATAAATGTTGATTTCCAAGCACTATCAAACTATGGATTGCCCCCATCCATAAATAGATATATTTAATTATCTTTGATGAACCTACTAATATCCTTATCCTCTAGGTTGACTTTATCTTAGATATGTGAATAACATTCTCAAATTTGTCTTCTTATTTTACCCACATCTTTTCAAATTCTCCAAGAATTTCCATCTCCATTTTAATTATGCATTCTTGTGATCAGCCTATGAGACTAGTGATGCAAGCTCTTTTCAATAGATTCTATGTTATGAATGATCTAAATTTTTTGAGTTTATATCTTGTAGTCACCTGATCTTATCTTCAATTTGTCTTGGATTTTAATCAAATACAAGACATCACTTGCCCATCATTTGGTCTTTGACCTATTTATCAATTTTAGACTCATTATATGCTAAGTAGATGCTTGTGTGTTTATTTATTTTCCACTTGTCACCTTTTTGGATTTTTATTTATTCTCCTTCATTATCTTCATGTTTTTCCTAGGGCCATGTGGTCCCAAGTTCAATACTATCATTGCTCCAAGGCTTTGGGATCTTGTGTTAGGAAGATTTCAACACGTGGATGTATCTCACTAGTATGTTCTCCTAGTAATAACTATAAAAGTCACTCTTTAACATCACCTATGGGTTAGAAATATGATGAAATGTGGTTAAATACCTGCTTTTCTCACCTAAAAATGATCTTACAAGGCACTTTACTGATGTCACCTTTGGGTTAGTGGGATGATGACACATGGATGGATCTAGTTTTCCCACTCACCTAGAAATGACCATATAATTAAATCTATTGATGTCACCTTCAATTTAGAAGTATGATTACATGTGGTGCAATCCCTAGGGCACAAATATTTATCACTATTGTTATAATTCTAGGTTGTCAAGTTATTGGGTTAAAAAAGCTTAGTTCAATCCCAAACATGCAGGTTTACATATCCCATTGAGTCCCCATTAGGTTGGGTCACTAGGATCATGCTATGTTTCATGATCTTGAGACTCAAGGCATTAAAATGATTTAGTCATTTGAAAATATTTGACTGTGGAACATTTCATCTCTAAGAATAACCAAAAAAGCAAAGGCTAACTATGGAAATAATTAGTACGTTAGTTAAAACCCAAAGTATATCAAAGCATGAATAATGCTTGAGTAAAGCATTTAATGACATAAAATTAATATGATAAGTGCAAAACTAGTTTTAACTCAAAATATAATCTGATACAAGAAAATCCCAAAATGTAAATAAACCTTAATTTTCAATGGAGACTTTAGAGTAGATAAATATCATTTTGAATGAAATATAAAGGTTTTATTAACTAAATAAGAATTTAAAATTAATAGAATGATCATATAAATTATAATATGAACTAAATATAGATGAAACATGGCCATAATACATCCAGAATATCAATAGAGTTGAAAAAGGCAAATGTTTCTAGCTAGGATAATGAGGGATAATTAGATCATACATAAATCCACATTTTACTTTAAATTTGAGCTTATATGATGAATATATATCAATGATGCATACATAAACCATAAAGTGATAAACAGATCAGGATCATGAGCTAGAGACTATAAATGGAACCAAATATCTACCATTTGAATGGAATTCATAAAAGTATGCAAGAACATGAAAAGAAAACAACTATGTTAAATCAAGAGGGTTTCCATGTGAAAAATATAAGTATGGGGCATGCTAGACCCAAAAAATGGTGACTTACACAAGGAGAATGTTACTCAACATTCAAAACCTAGATCACAAATAATCAAACCCAATAAGAAAACACAAAAATGCAAAAAATGCCTTCAGATAAAACCAAATGAAAGCACTAAATTTTGCCTAATTATGTGACATACTAAGTTTTATATCTACCTACTACCATCAGTGTGTGATAAAGATGATTGATTCTTTTATGGCCCTTGTATTCATGTAAAGAAATTTAAAGTTATCTAAAATAATTAGAATTTATAAGAAGGACAATTTAGATGTATGGTTTAGGGGGAAATGGCATGGGAATTTCTTTGCTTCTATCTAGTGTCTATAGTCCTAATAGAGATACCTTTGTTCTCACTCATGGCCTCGTTCCATTGCCAACTAGGTGAAAAATCCTATGATGGAGATTGTGTGATTTGAGGAAAGAATTTTGATTTCATATTTTGTTTAATTTTTTTTATTTCTCTCATTTTAAAATATTTCATTATTCAGTTTATTAAGGTTTAGGGACCAATCCATAGGTATAGTGATAGACTCAAAAAATCCATAACTATTAAGAAAAAACTAAATCAATTAAATGTTTGCATTTTACTTTTGATTATGAAATTAAGTGAAGTTTATTGGATTCAACAATAAAATAAAACATTTCTGAAATTCACATAATCTATTTTGAATCATAAGCCTTCAAATTCTAGAAATACATAAAGAAAATTGCATTAGCCTATGTAACTATTCAAATATGATTCACATTGTAATTTCTAAACAACTAAAAATTGTCATACTTTATTGTCGACCATTTGAAGTTCCTCACCTAAGGGAACACAAGGACACCACATTGCTCTGGCATAGTGCTATCTAGATTTATGTTTTTTATTTTAAGATCTGATTTTATTTTCATGTTGATAATAGAGTCTTGATGAAAATAAGTAAATAAGATGTAACAATGGAAATTCAATAATGTCAAGACTACCTTTTCAAGAATTTACTTCTCATGCCAATAATATGAATAAATTTAATCACTATTTGAAAATATATAATATAATCCATCAAATGATCAAAATATGCAAAACCCCACCATAAAAATATGAGGTAAAAAACACATAAAACAAAACAAAGAAAAGTAAGCCAAACTAAAGCAAACAACAAAGCATGAAACATTAACTAGGAAATGAAAACTATGTAAAAAATATATACACAACAAAAGAAAAGACACCAGGTAATATATTTACTTAGACATGAAATATGATGGAAAAGCAATGAAGTAATGCTTCAAGTATCATCCATTAACTAGTATTGTAAAGTATTCACCCTATATATATTTTAATATGAATGCATTCTATCCCAAAAGCTTAGATATTTGATAAAGACTAATCCACAAAGGACTAAATTTAGTATGCTAACCCTTTTTCTCATGTTCTTTATCTATATCAAGACCAAATCTAAAATTCAAAAAGATTTCACTTGTGATTTATTGTCAAACCATCTTTTTACAACAACTTGATATTTTATAAAACTTTTTAGAGCTTCATCCTATTTATATTCTAATTAGATTAGATCCAATAATTTTGAGTAAGTTTTGAGATATGCCTCCATGTGCTATTATATGAATTGATAGAGTTACATTGGGAAAATTGGATCTAATTTTTAGATAATAAATAAAGGGGAACCATTCAATATTTTTGTGCCTTATTTTGGCAACCCATAAATCATATTTAAGGAGCCCATGTCAATCGTAGGGGTTTTGGTTAATTAATTTCTTTATGGATTTTAATAAATTCTTATTGCTATACCCTGCCAAACCATTTCCTTAGGGACAATAGTTTGAAGATAATTTTAGTGTAATTAAATTATTTCAAAGCCCACTTAGTCATATTTGTTGATTGAAAGGCAATAATATTATTGTAAATAAGTGACAAAGGAGCCCCAAATTGATTTACAATGTATTCTTCTAAAAATTCAATAACTTATTTATATGTGCTATTCATTGTCACTTTAGCTTTAGTTCACCAAGTATAATAGTCTATTCTAGTGAGAATGACCTTGTGACCAATTGATGAGTTGTGATTAATGAATCTAGTGAAGTCTAATCCCCACTGGGATAAGGGACATTCCTTTATTACTATTTGTAGTAGCATACGAATATGAATCTCCCTCTTATCAAAGATCTAACATGAATGCCAAGGTATCTTATGTTCATAAGCATCTTTGAATAACATTGGCCAATAGTATCTAACTCTATGAATTATGTGTGCTGTGACATTACCATAAGGATGACCAATTCCAAGCTTATCATGAAATGAATTCATCACGTTTTATGTTTCATCCATAGACAGACATATAAAATAAATCCCTTCATGATTATTATGATATATAACTCCTCTTTGCAACATGTAGTATGTAACCTTTAATCTTAGTGGTCTTATTTGCAGTCTATCAAAATGGGCTAGTGGCTTTCCATAAACCAAATAATGAACAATTGAGTCATACCATAGACCAAATTAAACTTTAGATTCATCTATTTATATAATGGATATGTTGGGATCTACTTATAAAATTATCTTAAGAAAACCTTGACAATGTACCAATTTTTTAGGTTTCACTTTGATGTCATGTTCCTAAATTTTAGCAACCCATCATCCTCTTCTCTCATCCAACTAATTATATTCTAGAATTTACTTAACTACAAGGTTTCTAACTATGATGTGTACCTTGATTATTAGTGTATAATGATGAAATGTTTTGACTACATTTAGCAATGTTTAGGCTTGTTTATCCAAACTAGGGTATTTTAGTTTAACTTATTTCAAGTATGTGCTCATAAAATATATTGGATGCTCTCCATATTCAAACCTTTATGTTAGCACCACTAAAATCATGTGATTAGAAGTGAAATAATATAGATAAAAATCTTTAGCATAATCTGGACTTACCAATACAAGAGATTGCATAATTGCATCCTTGATCTCTTGAAATGATTTATTTGAAGAAGTCTCCCATTATATCTTAACTCCCTATTTTAACATATCATTTAGAGGTTTAGTAATCTCAACGAAACTAAAAGTAAAATTTAGTATGAAATTGATCTTACCAAGAAATGATTTTAGCTCTTTCATAATATTTGGTAATTAAATTTTTGAAATATCATTAGTTTATTTTTGGCCAATTGATATACCTTATTTGGTGATAATGTGACCTAGAAGCTTACCATGAGTTATGCAAGAGAGACATTTTTTTGGATTAAGGGACATACCAAACCTTCTAAATCATTTGAAGACTTTATCTATATGATTAAAATGATTTGATCTATATTTAAATAATATAGTTAGGTCATCAATGTATACTATTATGTACTTAGAAATTAGTCATTTTAAAGTGGTGTCCATAGCTCATTAAAATGTGGCACTAACATTAAGAAAACCAAATGGAAATTTTTTATAGGTATAGATTCCCCACTTATTGGTGCATGTTGTTTTAGATCTATCTACTCTATCTACTAATATTTGGTCATATCTTGAGAATCTATCCAAAAAGGACATCATCTCTAGACCATTGACCTATTGAATAACTTCATCGAGTGAAGGCAAGGGGTAATTGTCTTCTTCTGATGCATGATTGAGATTTTAAAAATCTACACAAAGGCATATTTCTCCATTTTTTCCTCACATACTAGGTTTGCCACCCAAATTTAAAGATGCACTAAGAATATAATGCCAACTAATAACATCTTCTTTAATTATTTCAAATTGAGCGGTTCTAAGACTAGATTAACTATCCTTTAACATTGTGTCAAGGTTATTTGATCAACTTTCAGAGGAATGTTATGTGTCATAATTTGAGGGTAATACAGCTTTAAGTCCTAGTAGGTCCATGATATGATATCTTTATAGAATAAAAACATATTCTTCAATGTTTTCATATGTTCATTGTTACATTTAGGTCTATCCCCCATGTTTTTATGCTTGTTTGTAGCTTGCATGTTGAGAATTTATGACTCTTTACTCAACTTAAACTATTTTCTTAATCTAGAGACTATGTTATATAGGTCATATAATATCTCAAGTGACAACATCCCTTTCAAGATATGATTATATTTCATATAAATTACTCCATCTTAATTGTATTTTTGTTCTTCAAAAAGAAGTATTTATTCTTGGTCAATTACCTATGCATCAAAAGCATTGGATTTAGACAAAAAATCAAAAAAAAATTATCATCATGAAAAACATGGAAATGTTTAACATTATTATGTACAAAGGTACAATATATAAATTCTATTGAAAACTTTTACAACTCAGTCTTATCTAATGGTGTGAGTATAGTAGCTGAGATGACTACTGAATTAGCCATTGCAATTTTAACTCTAGGGATGAATAAAATGTTAAAAGTATTAAAATAATCAATCAAATCCTAATCATGATGTTTTTTTAAGATAATAAACCTTGCATTTAAATGTGATACACACCAAGTTGATGATGAATTCTAAATCACTAAAGACTCTTAATTGATGGACATCATACCTGATGGCAAAAAATAGACCAAGACCAAAGCTTTATACTCTATCATATTATTAGTACAAAGAAATTATAATATAAAATATAAAACATGTTTCTTCCCATTGGAATAAATGAGTAAAATATAAGCCCTATATCCTTCTTTGGATCATGTTCTATCTAAATAAGTGACCACATACCTAAATTATGATCATGATTAGACATTTTATTTTTTATTGGTTAGGTTGATAAAGTATAGACACTTGCCTCTCTAAAAGTGAAACTAACTAACTCATTGATCACATTATATTTTGTTATCATCAATTTTATGAATGGCTCTCTATAAATTCTAATTTGATTCACTACTCCTCTAATTTGAATTACCACATTTTCTAAAATTTAAATGGACACTCGAGGATGCTGCCATATTTTCTTATATCCAACCATATTGGAAAGCGGTTCAAGACAAAGATATTGATAATTATATAATATATCATCCATTCATGTTAAAACCAAAATTCATAAATAGGAACCTTTCAATCCTTTCTATAATATTCTAAAATCCCTCTTATCTATTATTCCATGAGAATATTCCTTATTTTGGGTGAATATCAATTTAACTAGAATTACAGACAAAGGTCGAGAACTATTTTTAAGAATGTGATATTATTTTTCATCCTCCACTCTTATTTATTAAGGAAAACATTGTGTTAAATACTAATACCAATATAACCTTCTCATGATATTATAGGTTTATAAATTGTTTAAGTGCTTCACAGGTTATTTTTTAAGGGATAAATAATTAGGGCCATAGACATTGAAAATGTAAGCTTGAAAATCCTCACTATAGATGTTAACATCACACCATATCTAATTTATTTTAATAGAGATAAATTTACATTTTATTGTATATATATTCCATAAAACATCCAACCCACATAGCACACCATCAACATCAGCTCTAGTGACATCCTAGAAGAGCCATTTATTCTTGAAAAAGGAAGAGAGTTCTATCATTAACATTTTCGTTTCTTTGGAGGAAAATATCAAGTATATTTTATTATATGTAGAATTTAATCAATAGTTAATTTTAAAGGCCTTCATGTTAATGATATTCAAGGATGGACACTTCACTATAACAATGGAGGGTTCTTCCACCTCTATCCTATAAATTATTCCATAATGTTTTGTTTAAGCCTAGAATCTTCAAGACACTATTTTAATTTAATGAGGATATATTTATTAACTTTAGATCTCATGTATTTAATACCATTATGGATTTATTCAAGTATCTAGGATTAAGAGATACCAAGCTAAGCTGGATATGGAAGAGGAGAATAAGGAACAAAGGTAGAATATGAGTAAATAAGATACCATCTAAAGTTATTTTGGGGGATTCAAAAAAGGATCACTTTAATAGTTGGGATGATTCTGAGAAGGTGAAAAGGTAGGGCCAAGGGAATAGGAGGATTGATGAGATGAAGAATAAAGAATAATAAGGAGATAAAGGTAAGGAAGATTCACATGAGAAGGGTAGGCATATGGTACCAACTGAAGAATAAAGAAGGGAAAAGGGGGAGAAGTAGGAAGAGAAATAGTAAGGAAAGGAAGAAGATAATTGGAATGTCACCAATTAAATGGGAAAGAAATCAAAGTGTAAAAATATGGATTAACATCAAAAAACTTAAATGAGGAAGGATTCTATGGGGATTAATTAAAATAAGGTATGGAAGTGGGTGGTAGGTGGTGGATGAAAAATGTTCACAAATTTTTTTTCAAAGGTTGGAGAGTTCCCAAGAGAAGTTGGAGGGGAAGAGAAAGTATAATAAGATGAGGAGGTAATGAGAAGAAATAAAGGGGATATAAATTAAAACAAGGGATGAGAGTGGGTGGTAGGTGGTGGATGAAAAATATTCACAAAAACATTTGTAAAGATTGAAGAGTTTTTAAGAGAAGTTGGAGGGGAATAGAAAGTAGAATAAGATGAAGAGGGAACGAGAAGAAATAAAGGGGATAAAAAATAAATTGGTTGGATCTATATTCTAAGGTTATATTGGATGGTCATAGTGGAAGGAAGGGAAAATAATGAGTAAATTTGATGTAGATAATCTACAGATAGGAAGAAGTTTAATTCTATCAAAGACAAATTCCCCTATATAATAGAAATATTCTTGAGTATCATCTTATGTTTTATATAAATAGATGGAAGGATAGATAGATTAATCTAAAAAGAAGTAAAATTAGAGGATATGAATGGATCAAAGGGTGAATCCTAAGAATGTAAGAGTAGTGGATAATATTTAAAATATTAGGGCCCCATCTTAACAACCTTTCTACACAAAATCAAAAGGGAATGAAACATGGAAAAAAATATTTCATAATTAATTAAAGCTAGATGCCTCAAAATATTTTTAGGTCATGAATATTCAAAATTGAAGACTCTAACAATAACATGTTATGCTATCAAAGTAACTGATCAATGATAGTTTGGAAAGAAATTCATTATAAATTTTGTGGCTCCCATCATTAAAATCTATGTCAAAAACTTTTAAAATTTTAAAACCTAATTCTTTCTGAGGTGAGAGTGTTCATTTCCAAGGTAAAAAGAGTAGTTTAAAGACTTAATTTTCACAACTTATTGTAATGATGAAAAACCACCCTTTGGATTCCAGATATTTTTTGAGTGAAGACCTAATGCCATTCTATTTGAATCAAAGATCCATAGTGGATGTCAGTATCATGGGCCCTAGTATTTGATCTCATGACCAAGAATTGAGCCTTAATTATTATTCTTGGGTATCCAAAAATATTTCATACCCAAAAAACCATTTTAATAAGAAACATTTTTTATTGGCATAGTGATTGAATAAATTGAGGATAAGACAAACTATTCTAATTTATGACATGCTTAAGTGTTTATATCATCATCTTGGGTTGTATTACTCATGTGAAGATCCTTGAAGAGAGAATGAGTTGAAAAATATTTTGAATGTCTAATATTCATTTAGATATAGTGTTTTATTTTCAAATACCAATGTTTTCATTAAAGGTTTTGGTGTGAGGATTGAAAATATCAAAACTTTATCATTCCTCTACATATTCTAGTGTTTCATGATTTCACAATCTTGAAAAGAATGAATCCCCCCAAAATATAGGAACCAAATACTTAGACTCTTTATTCCTCCTCAAACTAATCATTAAGGTTCTATGTATCAATAGCATTTTGATCTACCATGTTTAATAGTAGGAATATGGATTTTACCCCTTGTTCGATTAAAATAAAATATTCCATAATAGAACCTTTTATTGAAAAATATCACCAAATTATGAAACCATTAGTCAAATTATTCTAAAAACCCTAATTATAATATTTTTTAATGCTTTATATAAACATTGACCTTTAGATATGAGTTTTTCCATAAATCTTAGGTTTGCCTCCAAATTTGAGGTTCTCCCTGGATCTCATTCTTAAATAAATATCTTTTTAAGATTGATAAATTATTGGGATGATCCTAAATGACTTAAATTTCACTCCCCTAACTAATAATATTTATCTTGTTAGTTACCTTTTTAGATGTTATGCATACATATTGAATTTTATTAATCTATATATAAGGGCTCAGGATCTGTCTTATGATATAGTTCCATTTCATATTAACTTGAGTCTTTAATGTTTTGGTAGTCATTATTTCCATCATGACGAACCTTGATTATATTAATTTCAAACATGAATGTAATACACTTATTTATAATATCAAATTTATTTTATATTTATTCCAACCACTATTGTCCAATTCTATCCTAT
This sequence comes from Torreya grandis, assembly GCA_037957365.1. Lineage (NCBI taxonomy): Eukaryota > Viridiplantae > Streptophyta > Pinopsida > Cupressales > Taxaceae > Torreya > Torreya grandis. The sequence goes on from JARHVA010001698.1 coordinate 2,429,806, forward strand.
AATCTTTAGCTATAACATATCATAGATATCAATGTACTAAAAACCTTTGGCCCATAAGCAATCTATAATGAAATATGTTAAATAAATATGTTGTCATGTACATTATGTTGAAATTAATCTATCATATGACCTAAATTTTGTAAGAATGGAATTCTTTATATATTTTCTCTCCCTTCCTCATCAATTGGAATCTCTTATCGATAATTATTCTCAATGTGTAAATGAATAGTTAACTTGTCCTTTCATGAATGTTTGTACTCTCTACGTGATCTATTTATATATTGAGTATTATTATAAACCATTATTGGTAGATTTTTATGTACTTATATTTTCATGATGATCTCTTTATTAAAATTCTAAATATTTTTATATAAGTTTTTACAATAATCTATCTCACACCCAATTATTCTATTATAACTATGAAATTACTTCCCCTCTTGATTTGATAATTGACCCATGAATCTATGCCAAGTGGAAAGTAGAGTAATAAATTTATTTTCAAGTAACATAGATAGTATAATTCTTTGTTATCATGTACATTCATTAATTATAATCTATATAAGGTTATGTATCCATAAATTCTACATTGTTTATTGAATTTTGCATTGATATTGTACATTATTAATGGATACATTATGCCTTGTGTTATGCCTCTTGTGATATAGTCTAAGTGGATCTCAAAATTTTTTATCTCAATGTATCACTTCTATTGAGAGATTATATCATGAATTGATGTTGCACCAAAAATTTTCATTTATATCCCCATGAGTATTTGGAAGGGCACATTCCCTTTATCTAATTTAATAGTGCTCACCATGTCTAAATCATCTAAATACTCTAATAAACCAATACATTTAAAATTTATACAAGAAAAATACTAATATATGTTCATTGAAACTTAATTATCATAATCATAACTATTATATTCTATAAATATATATTTGAGATCTTCTAAATTGACATATAAAGGGATATTTATTATCTTCTATTTTTATGTGCCATAACTATTCTATGATTCATTTTTCAACTCTTGATTTAGTTATATACTTGTATTTGGCTCTTTTTCATTAGATTTTATTGAATTCATAACTTCATATGTATATATTATTTTTATTTGTATGCCTTGTGATGGATGTATTATGGAGGAATGAATAATACCTTATTTTAGAATACATACTTCATTAGGTTCCACTAGTTTGAAATATTTTAAAGGTTGGTTATATATTAGACATGTATGCAAACATCCCTCATGGATAAACTTTATGCCTCTATGTAGGGTATATGGTATAACTTACACAACATGAGACCATTGTCTACCTAAGATTAGGTTTATAATTAAAGTGATTTGGCATGACATGAAATATTTTAGTTAATGTTTTAGGGCCCATTATCACATCCTAATTGATTATAAAAATTGGTTAGAAACATTATCAAATCCTCTAATATTATTATATGATTTATGAATAGATTCCATATCGATACCCAATGTTTTTAAAAATGTGATGTCATGTATATTCAACCATAGTCCATTATATACCAAGACACTTTTCACTCCCTTATTTAAAATTCACACTTGAATGAATAAAGAGAGATTCTCATTTATAGTATGTTGAGTATTAAAATATTTTTTATCAAAATAAATTATATCTTTAGTTCTCTTAAATGTATTAAAAATGAATGAAACATAAGTAGGTTATGAATCATTCGGTAAGTTTGTATCATGAAATGTTTTATATAAGATATGTTTATACATAATGGAACTCTTGAGAAAATTTATTATGTATATCTTATCAAAATTATTATTAAGTTGATCAATGATATCATACCATTTTATGGCACTGAGGGTAATTTTGACTACTTCTGTTAGGTCAAAAAATATGAAGCTCCTTACCTCTTCATTTTTTGCTAGCATGGAATGTAGAATCCAATATAATCCTAGGGTGAATAATAGGGGTGGGATGTTATCTATTACTACCTTGAATTCTATGGGGATGAGTAATGAAAGGATTCATGCATTCCCTTTGACATTAAGACGTTATTGAAAGCATATCATATTGGATATTTAAACAATATGTGTTATTAAGGATAAGTAAGGATTATTAACTATTAACTTTATATTTAGTTTTGTTACACATAAATTTGACCCATTTCATTATATGATTTTGAAACATGTTATATATTTCAAGAATGCAAGATGTAATTATGAAAATCCTATATTGAATCCAAAAATATAAACTATATATATCCATTATAACCATGATTATTTATGTGGATAAGGAGAAATCAGAAATTTTATCTTAAATCCTAACACAAGAGAAGCCTAAACCCAAAATAAATAAATTAATAACCCTAAGGAATACCTAGGTTTTTTTCACTCAAGATAAATAGTAGGTTCACCAATATGTTTTAACTTATTTTAGAATTAGGTGATCTAAATAACATGGAACTATTGAAATTTAGTATGCATAATTTATATGATTTACCATACAAATTTAAATGTTAATAGAGAATTTATTTTGATTAATAAATATAGAAATGACCAATGGGAAGGCACTTAGCTAATATTATGTTATTTTTTTCTCATTATTGTTTAACCCTTATTTCGATTGATGGTGAATATCAATCTAATTAAGATAAAACTTTGAATAGAATTTAGATCAATAGATATGGCTTTCAAGCATACATCTGAATGTAAAATATTGATAATTTAATTCTTTTAATTTGATAAGGGGCATATGATAAATATGGAAAGTATTAAATATATCATGATACTTAGCTTTTATACTTGATTATTTAACTATTATTGTGTTTTAAAAGTGAAAATAAGGGATAAGTATTCATGTGGTTTATCAAATTGTGAAATTGATATATTATTTATGTTTGTTTAGTTACATATAATAGGGTCAATATCATCAGTCAATATTGATTTGTTAGTTGGTACTTACCTACATGAATGTGAGGCATAGTGATTGTATCATCACCTATAATTTTTGTATTGCTTTGTGTTTGTGTTCTTGAGCCTTGATTACATACATGAACTTAAAAATTAGCCTTATTTGACTTGAAACCCTAGATGTGCTTATGAGGAATAGAAACCATAAAAAAAGGGGAAAGTGTAATGTGATTAACTAACCACAATCACACTTTCTTAATTATTTTCCATCACCTATGTATCCAAAACTCAAAGGATGGAAATCAATCCACACATAATTCTCCTACCTAGTATGATTGTGTAATTGTGTTCCTTCATTATGTGTATATAGCTGGTGATTGATATTGATACTTGAAAATTAATTTAATTGACTTGGGTTTTAAGTGATTCAAACTTGTCTTGTGACTTCTCCTAGTATTAGGTATGCAAATTGAGAATAAAAAGGTATATTTGCTTAATATTGAATAGTGTATAGATGTATCACAAAAAAAAAACTAGTCATTTTGGATGACCTTGATTTTTTTAGGATCCATTTAAATAATTCCTTGCACCAATAACATGATAATATTATGGTCCAGCCCTAATAATATATTTCATTTTATAAAATAATCATTTTTTGGAATAATTTAGTGCTAACTAATGTGGGTTGTTATCAACTAGGGATAATGATCATAACTATCAGGACTAGCCTATGTACATGTGGATTGATTTGAGAGATGTGGTTGTGATATATTTAATAGTTTTGAAGTTGATAATGATGTTAATGTAGGTTTATATTATCAAAATAGAAGGTTTGATTCATAATATAACATTCAAGTGTGAGAGGATGGTGAATTAGGACCTTGTTTGTGTTTTCAAGTCATATGTGTAAATGTATCTCAATATTTTATTTGTCAAGTACTAAAGACCATATTTAAGTATCTAAAAACTTTACCCTTTTATTATAGTAATGAAATTTATAAATTAAAATAAAATAATATACCTAAGTGTGTAAAACACACTTTTCCTTTTGGGATATGGCTCTAAATGTACATTTTACTCCATGTAAACATGCAATGAGAATGAGGTAGTCAATGTACATATGTGAAATATAAATTTTGAAAACTTTAAAGAACAAGGGTTAGAGTAAAATTGTGTGTTGGTGGAAGCCTTGTTTACCATGATGTTTTTGGAAATGATGTTTCCTTATTGAATCATTGGAGAGTTGGGGTGATCACACCCCAAAATTTTGAAACTTTGTAGGATCATAAGATGGGAAGGAAACATGCCCTAGCCCTCATGAATGTGATAAAAATCACACTATAATAACCTATATATATATATATATATATATATATATATATATATATATATATATATATATATATATATATATATATAGAGAGAGAGAGAGAGAGAGAGAGAGAGAGAGAGAGAACCATGTGGCTAGGTGGAGAAACATAAATTTAGTACAATACCATATTTTATGTCATATATTATAACTTCTTATGCATAAATATATATTAGATATTTTTACTTGTGCTTTTTATTTATTATGATATATATATATATATATATATATATATATGTTTCTATATTATTCATTCATATTTCCATTTTTTCATGAGGATTTGCATTTTTAGTCCATTATCCTTATGGATAAGTATGTGGTATCTAGATAAGACCAACATGTGGCCCTATCTATGAAGCATGCACTTTTTTAGGCATAATTCTCAAAACTTTTTTTGAGTCTCATTTTATTTAATTCTTATTTTCTCTATTGGGTATTATCTTGGGTTGTATTTTACATGCCAATTGGTTAAAATTCTAATAAAAAAATATATAAATACAAGGCTTATCTAAGGCATAAAGGACTATTATTCTCACTCTCAAAATCAATTTAAATAATTCCATGTTATATATAAATATTTTTTGTATCTAGATTCAATATTTGTAAAGGTTGAAACCTCATTTTCATGTTTGTTCCAAGGGTAAAATAGGAGAAATATCATATAGACTTGAATTCACAATTTCACACATATTTGTAAGTGGGATAACTACTTTTGATTTTGATCCCTTTTCAGAGTATTATAAATATATTGGAATAGTTGGTCATACAACATGGATTGACCAAGGTTAGTTGAACTAAATTCCTTTCACTTAATTCCCACTAATTTGATATCACTTTATTTTTTGTAATAAACTTGGGTTTTGTCATTTCAAATATTTCACATGGCATTTTAGATCTAAAAGTTAATTAACATCCCTAATAAAATTAAGCACATGTATATATGAATCAATTATCTATCATAGTTAATAGGAATAGATATATAGTCAATAAAATAAAATGCACTATGTTATCATACACTTATAATGGTCATGTCCAAGAATATTATCTGCTTCTATATTTTATCTCTCATTTCTATAACTCTATTTTTTGTCTTTTCCTATCATTAATTTATCACTGCCAACTAGGACAAGTTCACAATCAACACACTCAAATGCATTATGTTATCATCCACTTATAACAAACCTATCCAATTTCATTTTCTATTTTTATGTCTAATTTTAAGCATGCACACTCACCTATTTTATTGTCTCCCACTTTTATATAGTTATAGTAGTCAACAAAAATCTATGTGAAATCTAATTTTATCTTTTATTTTTTTTTCAAAAAATAGTAATTTTCTAGATTTAGCAATTTATCAAAATTCAAATTGTTGACTATTGTACATCTTTAGCATTCTAATATTATCTATTTTTACACCTATATAATAATAAAATACATGTACCAATGAGATGTAGGTGAGTTCGTAAAGTGACTTAGTTGTTTCAAGCACCACCCAAGTTCAAATCCCAGTTTGGTATCAGAGGCTGGATGTGGGTGATCAATAGTATTCTTGGGATGATAGTGGTTGATAGTTGGAATTATTGGGATGATTATGTCTGATAATTGGTATTCTTGGGTTGGTTATAGATTTTTATGGTATTCTCAAGCCAATTATGGCCATTCATTGGTATTCTCTTAAGGATTTGGGCCTCTAATTAAGTCCCAAACTAGTTGGAACTCTGATAAAAAAGTGATTGGGTCAGGGACCCTTCAAACCTAAGCATCAATATAGAAAAAAATACATGTATGTGTTTATCATAAATGAGGTGAAACATATTGGTGAACCCAAAAAAAATTTAGCCCTTTTTTGTTATTTGGTTTTCAAATTCATCTTTCTTTTTCTCATATTTTCCTAAAAGTTATGTTCTAAAAGTTTTAATAATCATTGGAGCTATTGTTATGGGAAATTGATATTTAATTTTACCTATATCATGGTGTGATGGGTACCATCCCATTAATCAAGCCATTATACAACACTATATATTTATTTTAATTTTCATGTAGCTCATAATATATCATAAAAGCATATGTTTTATTGTTTAGCTATATTAAGCCTTCAATTGGTTATTATTGTAGTGCACCAATCTATGATTATCCCTAGGAATTTACTCTTAATGTACCCTAGAGATGGAATAATGATGCTACAGGATGGTGGAATCCTTTGTAGTTAGTTTTTTTGTGATCATTTTCATTATTTATGACTAGCATTAGTATATATGAGAGCCTATGAAAAACACATATTTCTTAAGTTCACCCATTAATACCCTCTCTTTTTATGTATGATTGATTAATTTTTAGCATTAATATTGTTTATTATCATATTTAATATATTTTAGATTAAAAAATTAAAAATGGATTCTAAATATTAAATTCCCAATGGTTTTCATCCTTTAGATTTAATCTTCTCTAACAATGCTACGCCTTATACTTATTAAAATGAATGGACTAATGATTACACTTACACAATTAATGATGCTTATAGCATTAATGAAGAGAATGATTATGATTGATAGGATTATGATTAATAAAATCCAAAGATTAGTAGAATGGGTAAGAATATAGCTAAGAGGAAAAAGAGCATACTAAGTAATATTCTAAGAAATCAATTTTTATCTATTCCTCCATTTTTTTTCTCTTTCCATACAGTAAAAAAAAAGAGCATACTAATAATGAATATATTCTCTCTCTTAATCTCTCAAAAGGATCAAAATGCAAAATATAAATAGATAGTATACTTTGTTTACCTTTTCAATTTGATATTGCATTACATCACATAGATCAGTATAAGTTATAAAAGCGTATTCCTTTCATAGAAAAATAAAATGATTTAAATAAATATGTTATCCCCATGTTTATCTAGAAAAGATAAATGATATACATGCATTTGAATTCCATACTCTCCTCTAGACATGGATAATAGCATACATGATAATGATTTTATCTCTCCTCCATTAGAAGTAATAGATAATTCTTTTAATGATACTCTTTTTCACTCTCTTGAAATGTTACAAGATAAAAATTAATGTGAAATACAAAAACAAAGTGACATTATTTCTTTATATTCAAAATTGATGACAATGAATTATTTTTTAAATATCCTCAAGATAGTCATCCTATACCCATTTAATTAAATTCACATTATAATAAGCATTATGATTACTCTTTATCATCTACTAAGTCAACAAAACCAAATGAATATAAATATGATGCTTCTACTCCCATACAAATTCAATGTCATAATATAAGAAGTGATTCAAAATATTGGATTGATATTATTTTACAAGGAAATCTTACACCATCTAATGAAATTTGTCATTATCCCCTCATAGAAATGTTTAAAATATATGACCAATTATAACCCATGAATTATCCTTTCCAAACTACTACCATTCCTACTAGTCATATTATATCCATGATGTATGTTATTGGAGACCTACAAAATTTAGTTCTTGATCTCATTTTATAAACTAGATCATGTTATGTGAATATAAAATATAATTTTATCTTAGGAAAACATCTTATATATGTTGTATATGAACATGCATATCTAAATAATTTATTTATGCCTACACTACCCTTATTCGATGGTTATGGATATTTGTGTACATTTGATTCAATACAAACTTTATTTCATAGAATGGGGTAATGATGGATAGATTATATTAAAATACTTCTATATAAGTCTCATAATATATGCTTCAAATTGGTTTTATAGTTTACCTATTGGATCCTTACCCAAATCTAAAAAATTATAAGATGTATTATTATTAAATTATCAGACACATAGGGTACATAAACTCAAATTTGAACATCTACAATTTTTTCAAAAAATTCATGATGATATTATTGAAGATTACTTATTAAAATTCAAAAATATTTTTCACTTTATAACTTATCAACCCTCAGAAATAAAAAATCAATTTATCTTTATTAGGATCTCTTTTCTCCACTCAAAGAAAGATCCATGCATAAAATTTACTCCTCTTTTGAGATTTTATACATGTATGTGTTAAAATGTGCATGTGATTAAATTATGCATCATAAAAGGTTAATGAATTAGGACCATCTTTACCAAAGAAATAAAGTTATCAATAAGTATTTCAATTCATATTCCACATCTAAAATAAAGAATCCAGTTAATGTCATTCATAATATATAGACGAGTCAATGGAATCAACTCCACTCAAGTAAGAACAAGTAAAGGTATTAAATAAAGAAAAAACACTAGTCTATAAAGCATCACCTAAAGTAACTAAATCTATTTTCAATAAGAGGTCATCACTTTAGTTTGATAGATTCAAAGATCAACCACATGATATTCTACACACATTATTGAACAAAAATTTAATCACTCTTCCTCCCACTTACTATCCTCCTCATCTTTAGGAATACATAAAATGAAATCCATTTTGCACCTATAATGGTATAAATAGACATAAAGATAATTATTTCTATGCATTGAATTAAAATATATCACAACTTGTAGATAAATTTATTATCACATTTCCTTGATCATATCCTACGAAATTAATGGTATCTCAAAAATAACCCATGGTCATTCAAGCACTTGTCAGTAACACACAAAGAAGATTTTTTTGTTGATAACATGCAAAAACATAATACATGTATAATGAAATTTATGTAAATCATGGGATATAATGACCAATATTTATAGCATACATAGGGTTTACATACTAGACATTTTATTACCAATCACTTTGGGATCAAAGACAATGAACACATTATTGGTTATACAACATACCATTCCATAAGGAAAGGTAATGTTAGGAAAACATTGATTAAAAAAATGTATATAATGGTGAGTAAGGATAATATAATTTTAACATTTACTTTTAAAGGTGTTTTTTTTAACATTTAAAATTAATAAATAAAATAGGAAGGTCACAATAGTACATGATAATATTACATTTCAAATTACACAAACATGGCGACCAAATCAAAAATAACAAAATTTAGATTAAAAATATATAAATATAATGAATACTTCAATGATATCAACCGATTAACTACGAAAATAAAATAATATATATTCAAATATATATAAAATAAGAGATCCATAGATATGTTATCACAAGATAGATATGAATTATAATCAATATGGTGTAATTTTTTTATTTCCATTAGGATGGTCAACAAGTTATATTGTCTGCAATTAAATGAATTTTGCACACACATCACAAATTAAACATTCATCAACATAATTTAATTAAAAGGGAATAATATATATATATATAATAGATGTTAATATAATCACATTGTAATATATCAAAGTATTAATACAAATTTTAAGAACATGTACAACATAAAAATTCCACGTGATTCAAATACAAGAAAAAATATATGAAATACCATATATGTATCAAATGTTTTTATAAGTATAACATAATATAATATCACTCTATAATGGCTCATTTACTTTAGAATATCCAACTCACTCTACTAATAAAAAATTATGATAATAATAAAGTTCATCATTAGTCACTCATGATTGTGATTGGGATTGACTCCTCATCTCATAATCATCACACATAAACACCCATGCCTATAGTAAAAAATGCTAAACTACAAATTCATACTCCTAAAACACATTATGTCTGAGATATAATAGGGGGAAATTGTTGAGGTAAATTAATAATGTGAACTTATTGTGTAAATATAATCATAGTTTGTTAGTACAAATCATATAATGACAATAGCAAGATTTATTGGAATTAATATTATTGTGTGCAAATTAATAATGTGAGTTACATATCATGAAAGATAGGGTTGTGGAATATAAATTAGGAGATATATATTGGAGAGAAAATAAAGGGATTATAATAGACTCCTACTTTATAGGAAAAATATTCTCTATATATGTAATAGTTTTAAATTAATAAAATGTGTTGATTGACTGATAGAAAATATTGTGATTTTAATACTTTAAAAGAGAAATATTCCCTATATATGTCTTAATTTTCAATTAATAAAATATTTTTATTGACCAAAAATATTTTTTGTTGGTCAATCAACACCTTTTATTAACTAAAAACTATTACATATATAGGGAATATTTATCCTATAAACTAGGAGTCTATCATAATCCCTTTATTTTCTCTCCAATATCTATCTCATAATTTCTCTCCCAGAACCCTATCTTTCATGAAATGCAACTCACATTATTATTTTTCACACAATAATATTAATGACAATAAATCTCACTATTGTCATTACATGATTTGTACTAATAAATTACTATTATAATCACACAATAAGTTCACATTATTAATTTAACTTAACATTCCCTCTCCTAATGTGAACTTATGGACATCAATTTCAATCGATAATGCATCCAATAAAAACAACTGGATTTTTAAATTGAAAACCCCATTTTATTGAAAATTGCCTTTCAAATCTTATTTGTGAACTTTCAACATAAATACTTTAAAAGACACAAGACACTAGATGATGCAAAATCTAAAACAAAAAATTGTTTAGAGACTCAATAAAAAAATGACATGAGTTCAAAACTTAAATAATTTTTTTTGACAATGACATTAAAACTAAAAATAATAATAATAAAAAAAAATACTAAACAAATATTATTTAATGACAATGCATAATATTAAAACTTAAAAACTAAAAAAAAAAATACAAAATTTAAAACTATGTTAAAACTCATAAAGTAAAAAGTATACAACAATTTAAACTATAAAATAAACAAAAATGAACAAAATATAAAATACATATAACTATTTAAAAGACAACCTAAATATTTAACTAAAAAATATATTAAAAACCTAATACTTAAAAATACAAAACTTAAAAAATAAACTTTATACTTAAAAAAATCATAACAATATTAAAAAACTTAAAAAACAATAAATTTAATAGAAAACTAAACTAAAAACCTAATACGTAATGATTTTTACAAAACCTAAAAATTAATTTAAAAAAATAAAATTTATAAAAATAAAGCTTAACCAAAAACAAAAACCAATTTGAAAAGAATAAAAACCATGGTTATTCAAAACTTTACAAATAAAACCAAACCTGAAACTAATTATAACTTTATCTTTTATCTTCACCATGAGAGAGGAGGTGAGCTAGAATTTGCAACCATTATTTAAATCAACAGTCTCGATGGACAAAACCAAGGTCGCTAGTGGAGTTTGTGTACAATGAAATCATTGATTATGATTTTGTTGATAGAGGATGATGGTACATTCGAGAGAATAGTAGGGGCCATTTAGATAGTTGGTGGAAAATAATTTATAGGAATCAAAAGACCCATACCAAGGAGGGTTCATTGTAGGATTGAAGCCAATTTGGTTATAGGAGTAGATCTCATTAGATAGGGAGGATATCACTGAGTGATGTAAATAGGTGATAGGAGCAAGCCAAGTATGGATAATAATGATATAAACAATCTGAGTGGAGATCAAATTCAAGATCTTGAGTCAAAATTAAATACAATTTATCTAGGTCCATCAATATTAATAACTAATGATGCCATGTAAATCTAAGAGATATCCAATTTATTTATTTTGGAGGTAGATCTCAACACTGAGATAAAGGTATTATTTAGATATTTTTTAGATGACATCCACTATAAGAACAAATAGCTCACCAAAATGAAGAGCTCATTACTATTACAAGGTGGCTCTTCTCTAAAAATGTAGAGATTTGTAATACCAATTTTTCAAATAAAGCTTGCACACAAAAAATATAAAGATATATATAAATATATTCTTATTTATAGAACCAATTTGTTGTCAAAACATTGATGTTGAACATAGCACATGGTCTACACTACTTGTTTAATATCATGAATGATGAAAGAACTATCAATTAGTAATACTTTCACATATGGTATACATTGTTTATCCCCATGATAAAAAGACCAAGAAAAATAGAGAAGTCCCATAAGGATAACTTGTTTTGATACCAGATAATAAGTTTAACCCATTATTTGGTAGAGCCAAAGGCTCAAAAATGTGTAGAGCATGATATTGTATATTGATTAATTAATACTCTTTATTAATTAAAAAATATTGCATATATAAGGAATATTTATCCTCTAAGGTAGGCATATATTATAATAATTTTATTTTCTCTCCAATGTCTATATCCTAAGTATATCCCACAACCCTATCTTTTACGAGATGCAACTCACATTATTAATTTACACATAGTAATATTACCAACAATAGTGAGATTTATTATCATTAATATTATTGTGTGAAATTAATAATGTGAGTTGCATTTCACAAAAGATAGGGTTGTGGGAGAGAAATTAGGAGATATATATTGGAGAGAAAATAAAGGGATTATAATAGAATCCTAATTTATAGGATAAATGTTCCCTATATATGTAATACTTTTCAGTTAATAAAATGTGTTGATTGATCGATAGAAAATATTGTGCTCTACACATTTTTGAGCCTTTGGATCTACAAAATAATGGGTTAAACTTATTTAAAATGTGGTTGAATATGATGTCTAGTAAACTGTACCCTCAATTGGTCACACTCAATAATAACTACATCTCTCTCTCAGTTATGACATCATCATGTTTTATTATTGTAATGTAGCCTTTAGTAGCTATGTATACATGATTAAATAGGGTATCATTTTCACTCATAATGTATATAATTCACTCTAAAATACCACCGAGGAATACCTCATGAGTTACATGTCATGTGAGACCTTGGATGGATGTTTTTATGATGATCAACTAATACTCCCCATCCCCTATTAAAAATACCTAAAAATGGTACCATCATTATCAAAATAAATAAATTTATATACAAACTCTCAATACACATATACATAATTTTATGAAGATACTAAGGGCTAACCCATATTATTCCACCTAAATTTACTCCATCATGTGCTACAGTAAAATCATCTAACATAACTTTAAATAAAATAAGACACATATGAGACAACCACCATCATTTGTAAGCTAGGGTAAAACCAACCTCATCAACATTTGGTATATAAATCACAAGATCCACATCTTCTAATGTAATGGGATAAAAGTCTATAATAATTGATAAGACCATATCCACATCTCATAGGGAATCCCTCAAACATATCCAAACATATACTTTTATTGGCAGATCATGTGGGATGCTAGACTATCTTGTGACACACTCAACTAGAAGTGATCATAAACATTAAACAATTACTCATGTATACAAAATATAACCCAAATTTGTTTAATATCTACCCCATCCTTTAGACATCCTCCATAACCCATGTAACACTGACATATAATATCTCCAATGCATAAACTATCCATTATCTGATAACACTATATCATACCACTTCTCATAGTAGAAGATGTACCCACTCATCTCTCTACATATATATTTATGATCCATTCCACCATGAACCTTACCCAAAGGTAAAATAACTATAATTTGATCATAAGCTTAATAATGTAATAGGATGGCCAAACCCATTGCTCATCCAAAGCCCTCTCAGATGAACTTGTGCAAGTCCATATACAAATGTTCTAACATGGTATGGACCCAAGAATATCTTAGGTCATTATACTCAATATCATAAATAATTTGTTACATATGGTATTAAATAGATAGACCAAATAATAAACTAAAACAAATGATGCCAATAAATCACAAATGAATTTTTAAAATCACAAAAAGTTTTCTAGCACAATCTAACAATAATATGGTAGTATCACTAGGGGCATAACAAGTACCCCAATTGTGTCTAGTCATATACAACTAATATTGATAAATATGGGTTGTCCTACCAACACCATGTAATTTCACCTATCTCCCAACAAAAGGCAACCATATAATCCTACACACATCTAGGGAAGTCATCATATTCATATCTTATCTAAGTTAAAACACTTATCTAGGGTAGTCATCATATTCATATCTTATGACATCACTTTTATCCATCCAAACATTCCAAAGACTAGATACATATAGTATATCCCTCTCATCATTAATTAGTGGTAGTGCATGTACCATCTCCATCATTTATATCCATTAAAACTTTGGCTCGTTTATCCACCTACAATCGCAAGTTCACAAAACACAAATTAGAAACTCTTTGACACAAATTTGATCAACAAATTCAAAAAATTCAATTACCAAAATATTAATTTATCCTTTGATATGATTTTAATTAGGAAGATAACTCCATAGATAAGTTTGGTGTGAACCAAATAGGTTTACAGATAAGTTTGCACTTGACAAGAAAACTCTAGTAAGGTCTGGATATGATTGGCATGAAGTGGACATGAAAAAAAAAATTAATGTTAGTAGTAAAATAGGGATATAAAATCATAGAGTATAATTGTTTGACAAGAGTGCAATTTTCACTATTTTATATGTTGTATATATTTTTGTATGTATTCAGCACATAAATTTCTATCAAGATTTTATAGAATACAAAAAGTCCTTATTTGGTTTTAGTATAAGGATAGAATATGAAGAGATAAAGCCTTTTTAAGATATATATATATATATATATATATATATATATATATATATATATATATATATATATATATAACACTCACTTTTATTCTAAAAGGGTTTCAAAATACAGATATCAATATAAAGATTTGATCATGGTTATTATTTATGTCTACACCTGTTCCTTTATGTAGTTACATTTTATTTTCCTATAATTTGTTAATTATTTGAAATTCTAATTTTTTTGGGTAAATTAAGACTATAAACCTTGCTAATTCATCTACAATCATATTCTTCATTTAACTTTAATCTACCATAGCAATTAATTTTAGTATCTTTAATATTATGCTTCTTACAAATAATCCCAATTATCCTATTTTGATGGTTTTTTCAAGAAGATCTAGTAAAAATGATGTGGTGAGAATGGAGGATTGAAACATGTTAAGATGCTTACCTAGTCAAAGAGATTTAAAACAATGGCTAGATGAGATAATTTAAAATTTTACAAAAAAAAAGGAAAAAGGCTAGCAAGCTCTACAAGAGAAGTCATCAATGGGCATATACATGGTGAGATATATAAAATAATTGAATTTATTAGTTTTTTATTTGCATGGATTTAAATAATTGAGTATTATTGATTCAAGCTAAGAGAATCATAACACTTTGTTTAGACTAAGGAAAAGATATAATAGCTATAAAATCTAGACATTGATTGGATGCATGCAATAAATCATTGGGTAAATACTACCATTGATGGAAATACTACTGAGTTTGTCATGCAAGGGTATATCATATTATAAGCTATGTAGTATTTATTTTTAAGGGGTATTTAGGGAATTTTTCTACAGTGATTACCTATCATGCTAAAAATGTTGGTCATGGAAAAGGCCATGTGCCTATTCTGGCTGACATGGAATGGTTTCTTAGAGGGCCTTGGGGATGTGTATGATAATGAAGTGAATGATGAATAAATAACAAGGTAAACCTGAAATTGAACCTAAAATATGGATGACACAGAGAACAAGAATGTAAAGTAAATTTTGAGACTAGAGTGAGATTTGTAATAACAGAGAAGATGGAATAAAATAGAATAATCTTAATGTAGCAATGAGTAGGAATGGATTAAAATTTTTATAATATAAATAATAAATGAGATATTAAATAAGAGCTAAATATTATGAATACGATGAAGATGAAGAAAAGAGAGGTCCAAAAATAATGGAAGGCACAAATGAGAGTGAAAAAATGGATAGAGATTGTAAAAAAGGATGTAAAACATATAGAAGAGAGTGGAAAGAGATAAGATGAGACATTATATTAGTTAGAAGGTAGTTTTAGATCACATTTAAAAGATATTTTGGTGATGATAAGGAATAGTATTTTTAATAAGTTATGTAAAGTCTCAGGATTAAATTATGTTCAAGTTTAAATGAATCATAAGTCACAAACATAGGTCATTCATTTCAAGGGTATACATCCCCTATGCCTAATTTATAAATATAAAGAAGAATAAAAAGTGTATAAGATGGAAAAAATAGTATATGGTTTGATTATTTTACATAAAAATTTGGAAAATATATTGAAGACACTAAGTGTTAGATAGGAAGAAATTGATTAAGATCAGATTTTAGGCTACAAAAAAACTTAAGACATTGACAAATTCTAGTCCATAAAAAACACTTGTTTCAAGTATGAATATAGGAAGAATCACTCACAATTTAATATTTTTTGTCAATATAACACTATACGATGGGTCTATTGACCTTGAAAAATATATGTTAACTTGTGAAATGAAATTGGAGGTTAAAAATTTAACTATATATCCTACGAGTCTTAATAAGAAGATATTTAGAGTTCATATATAAAAGGGATATTTAAAAACTAATATTTTAGGATGTCCAAGACCAACTGATATGATAATTAAAATTTTATTAAATATACAAGTCAAATAACTTAAGATCTAAAAGAAATTTGTTAAAAATATAGAGAGCCAATATGGAACTATGATTGCAGGTTCTCTGATGTAATGAACATAGTGGATTTTATATTATAATATATAGATAATGCCACATGTTTTTTAGAGTGTCTATGACCTTAGATTAGGTTTTAAATTACTCAAACCTAGTTCACTTGCAAGTTTGATGATAGAGTATTTACACTCTAATTGAAACATATAAGAGACTATGGGGAAATTCCATAATCTACTATGAAATTTGGTACAATGTTAGATGTTATTTTATGAAAGATGGTTGAGTTACATAAAATTAACAAGACCAATTTAGGATTGTGGTGTATGGAGTGTGTAAAAGAGGGGAACCATAAGAATTACCACCTAAAATTCAAAATATAATTATGTGAGATCTATCAGGTAATATGACATTTGATTATAAAATGTCATCTCTTACACTAGTATACCCAAAAATTGTAGAGTTTATATTGTAATTTATACAAGTCTCATAATCATGATAATTAAATTTTTTAAATCTCTCCAATAATTGAAGGAATGCACCCTCAAGAATATATTTACAATAGTTGTGTAGTAGATCCCTACTACTAAAACTAGGATTCCAAGCCCAGATATAGAAATGATCATTATGACTCTATATCAACCTCAAGGTTTAGTAGGCTAGACACCACAATATCTAAAGTATTATATAGGATGGAATCCACCATATCCTTAATATATATATATATATATATATATATATATATATATATATATATATATATATATATATATATATATATATATCTTATATATATATATATATATATATATATATATATATATATTAATGGAACATTGCATCATCCCAAAAATAGTTGACATAATTGACCCCATCTTCTCTTCAAAGGCCACATGGTGGATATGATAGTCAATAGTGATAGGGAGGATATGATGGTCAATAATAATAAGGATGGCATTTTTAGTAGAGATAAGGGGATATAGATGAGGCTATCAAGTATAATACCAAGAAGTTAATATCATATGATATGAATGATAGGGGAATCAACTGATTATCTATTATTTATGTGGATAATACACCACTTTGAATGAAATTTTCCAACTAATCCTCAGAGGTAGATGTGCTACATTTATTACAGAGTTCTAGGATAGCACCACACTAAATATTGTCTAGTATTATAAAAATAAATAAATAATAGAAGCCTATGTGAAATGTAAACATGGTGAATTCACACCCAATAGATCTTGTGTATATACAAGTAGTCACCAACACCAACATGTAGAATAAGGTTGAACACCCTTTGATATGTCTTAATATCATCCAATTAGAAAGTTTAAATTGCATATATATATATATATATATATGTATGTATGTATATATGTATATGTATATATATAAGAGAAAAGAGTTTGATGTATTGGGCAACCCAAATATTTCAGAATAGAAACCATTAAACTATATCTAAGAGCAATGATACAGTCTTTTATATATAAATGTATGGTAAAATTATGCACATTATGAGGTAGGATGGAGTATTTATTATTTGATAGATATAATCAAGTTTGTAATCACTCTAAAATATGAGGATATCTCACATAACATCACAAATCTCTTACATTATTTTTTAGACTACACAAAAAGAGGGCATCAATGCACTAATAAGGTAGTATGGTATGTAAATATAAATAAACTATATGCAACAAATTAGGATGGATCTAAAACTTGTCATAATTAATTAATTCTAAACTTATAGAATGTAATCTTACTAAAATTACTCATTACATAGATATTTATATCATGACATGACCAATTTGGATCCACTAAACCTAACCAAGGGATCTCTTACTACATAATAACAAATGAGAGGGTTACAAAGCCTCTAAATAAATGATATTATGCAATAAGTATAAATAACCTACAATGCATAAAATAAATGTAATCTAGTGCTGACTAAATCTTATGGCAAAAGGGGGGTAGTTAAAAAATCAAAATGAAAACATGCAAAGAGAACTCTACTCAATTCAATATATAGATAAACTAAGCAAGGAGTAAAATATTAATCCTATTACTTTATGAAATATTAATCTACCAAATGAAAGAGTAAAAGTTAGGAATACTTACCTTGAATGAACCCATCATGCATCAATCTCTCCCTTGGCCAATGGTGCTTTGTAAGAGGTCATTGTGGTTTTGTACAGATCACACTATATAAATTAGCTATAAGATAAAAGACTCCTACTTTGCATCCAAGACTTTCCCACAAGACAATTTTATTTCCTTCCGATTCAAAACCCTAATCAATGACTTAGATGTATAAATAGTAGAATTATGAGTTATAATACTACTAAAATGAAATTTTCCTCTCTATTGGATTGAAGTAAAGGGGGTATTTATAGCCAAATATTGAACCTAAAATCTACTAAGAATTTACCTAACAAGATCAACTGGATTGATCTTGTTAGGTGGTAAATATAGTCATTAGGTATCTAACTAGGTTAATTGAACTAACATAGTTACATGACATACACTCAATACCTAACAAGATCAACTAGGCTGACATAGTAATAAAATGAATAAGAAGGGTGTTTGCTTAGTCAAGGGTTATTTTGAAAGATGAATTTATTATAGGAGCGTATAATCGGTTTTTAATTACTTAGGGAGTTGGATAAAATTAGATTGTAGTGGTTTTAGGTAATTGTATAGGGACCAACAATCTTGCAAATCACCAAAGGTCTTGCCACCCCTTTTTTGGTGCACCATTTAAGGTGTGTACTCAGAGATGTTGAAATTTGATAGGTTCATGTAAGAGAAAAATTATTATTAAATGATAAAGTTTTAAAAATATTTTGTGTATACATATTACCCACTTGAATATCATCACATATCATGTGGTTGTAACATGGTATGGTGCTTTGAGAAAGAAAATAACAACACATAATGTTATGCTAATAAATTGGAGTAAAAATCAAAAAAATAAATGAGAGTAAATAATTGAAAAATACATAACTTCACTTACCTTGTTGTTTTGTAAATATAAGCTACATATAAAGTATGTGGAAGAGGCATCTAATGTATGAAACATTAGGTGGACTTGAAAAATAATCCAAATTTTGAAAGTTTTATAAAAATATGTGGTAAATATAGATAAATCATCTACATTATCATGATTTTAGAACTTCTTATGGTTTGTAAAAACATAATTATGAAAAAATATAGAAAGGTTTGGTAAGTAATTTCTAGGTAAATATTTTTCAAGTTTCAAATATATAATAGAATTTTAACTATTCATTTTCAAATTTACTATTTTGGGAAACCAGAGCTCTATGTGACTTAGAGGAGTGATGAGAGAGACAATGGCATGGATGTGAGGATTATAAAAGGGAGTATGAATTATGTATAAACATAATATTTTTATTAAATTTACCATTTACTAACACTTTTTCTCTTGCAAGAACCTGTCGAGTTTCAATCTCTCTTAGTGCATACCTTAAAGGGTATATCGAAAAAGGGGTGGGAAGACCATTGGTGTTTTTCAAGATTGTTATGGATTTGTATCATTAATACCATTAGTCCAAATTATTTAGAGTGTATGTCCATTTACCTTTTATGATGCCTCCCTAAAATCCTAAAATATGGCTAAGTCTAAAATCCTAGAATTTTGAAATATGGCTAAGTTTAAAATCCTATAATCTTAAAATACAGCTAAGTATAAAATCTAGTAAGACCCTCCAAAATATATAATTTGAATTATAAATCCTATACATTTCAAACCACTCTCAAACATATTAAAATTATAAATATAAAATATAACTTAAATTATAAGAATTAACTTATACTTAGATGTTTATTTTATATTTATACTACCTATTTTTTGCTATCAATTTTGCCCCTATAGGTTAAATTGGCACCCTATAATTTGAAACTTAGCATATCATGCTAGTTTTCTTTGTGAGTCAAGTTGGTCTTAATAGTTCCTTGAGATGATGTCTTTTGTACCCTAATTATTCCCTACAAGTTTGGTTCCTTCATGCAATTTTTATCTATAGATATAAGACTTTAGAGTTAAGTAAGAAGAATAAGATGTGCATGGAGATGTAAAAATTAAGCCATGATAACTAACCATTTGAGTTTAAAATCCTTAAAGGATCATGAACCCAAACCTAAAGATGCCAAGTGGTAGATTTATGTTTAATCAAGTCAAAAGATCAATAGCACATGAGAAATAACTTAGGGTAGTGGATCCTGGTAGATCCAATAACATTCACTCAATCATGATGAAGAGATAAAATATTATTATCAAGTAAAAAAGTTACCAGACCCAAGACAAATGTAGTGAAGACAAGTGTCCAAGTCATAGAAGCCAAGTTAGGATCCAATGGTGAGTGGCAATATAACAAATTTAGTGGTTCCAGCTAGATCAATGGTGCATGTTAAATCATTCTTCAAAGATATAATGGTAATCATAAAGTCAAGGAGTTAAAAGATCCAAAGATTAAACATAATGGGAACAAGTGTCATGATCATGAAAAATAGGGTGATCAATTGTGCATGTTTGATATTACTGATAAAGATCAATAACACACATTGAGTCATGAAAAATAATATCAATGGTGTATAGGTCAAGGATCGCAGATCAAATACAAAGACACCATATGATGTAAGTGTAGAAGTAGATGAATCTAATAGCAAGATCTTGAGAAGGGATGTGTAGCCACCATGTACATTTTTAGAAACCTAGATCAAGATCAAGGGCCAATATCAAAATTTGAAGCCTTGAGAATTTAAATGGAGATCATATATGATCAAGGTAAAACCATAGGAAATATTTCAATGAGATGCCATAGAGGTAGACACATCAGTTTCAATAGGTTCATCTCCAAAACTAGTAACATGGTTATGACCCTTCTCTTCATTCTTAAACACCATAAATGAACTAGTAAGGAGCAATCGACACTAGAACAAGATCATAATAGATTGATCCAATTGTTATAAATACATCAACACTAGAATTGAGATTCAAAAAAACTTGATCATGCCATTGTAATTGTAAGGAGCATCAATGCAGACCATAAAAATATTGAAAGGGATTGATACAGTTGTTGTAGCTACCTTCCAAAAGTAATCTTAAGCATTATGACTTTTTCTAATTGAATCAATGTCAAATGATTAGAAATCTTGGTCATTATGCTCCCTTATCCATCCTTCTACACATTATACCCATCTCTCTAATCCAATTCATCTATAAATATAGAATTCTAAGCCTTGAAAATCATCCCTCTCTTTAGCATGACTAAACTCTACCAATATCTGTATTGTAATACCTATTTGATGTAATAAAAGACTAAATCCCTCCATTTTCAAGTTAAATTGAAGTGTGTTTCATGAGTTCATTGATGTGGTTAAGTGTATATACATTTTATTTTCCTCTGTCTGAGTTTTATCACCTTCATGAAGTGTTCTGGTAGTTCTCATAGGTCATTCTAAGTGCATATATAGTCTATTGGTTAGTTTGGAAGTGGATAATTGCCCTCCCATACCAGGTCAATAACTATCCCATGAGTTTTTTTGAAATACCTATGTGGAATCTAATTTAATTGATGTTTATAAATCTTAAAAGTGTCCTATAGTGTGTATTATGCAAGTATAAATATCAAAACATTTGGTGCATCACCTCATTTTTTCATGCTTTTGTGTATTATTTTCAATCTCTTTTCTCATTTCCTAATAAAAACATATTTTAGGTTTAGCATAGGTGATAACCCCAAAATAAATTTGTCCTTATCTAGAGGTTTAACCCAATATTAGGTGACCCAAAGCCTAGGGTCATTCTCATGTTGCACTAGGTTTGATCAAGAGGACCTAAACAATCCCCTTCTTAACTAGGGTGAAACCTAGGATGCCAACAACTTTGGCATGCCTAGTGGAACCCATTGGAGATGGTCTTGGTGAAATATAAATTTAAATAGTGTTATTTATGAATTATTTGGTGATTCCAATATCAAGTAATTGTTTTTAATAGTCTAGGCATAGTTTCCAAGTAAGTCTAATTTTATTTTACTATCTTGGTGTTGTTTTCATGGCTGTGTGTGAGGAAAACTATGATATACTTCTTTATAAACCCTATGATGATCAATTATACTAGTCTTCTCATGATCCATATGAGCCTCATTATTATCCTAATCAGTCTTACCAAGATTTTTATCAAATCTATGATGAGCGTTATCAATTTTCTCATGATCTTTATTACTAAGAGCATGACTCTTACCTTCCTTGTGAACCATATTAGTCTCAAGACCATATTTCACCTTTCTTATATGGATATGATGTTTTGTATGAGAATCCTTGTCACCAAGAAATAATTAATGATATAGAGCTCAAAATACTAGAATATACAAGAAAGGTTTGTTCAAACTCTCAGTATGAGGAAGTGAATGGTATTTTTCAAAATGTATCCAATTATCTAGAGGAGAGGAATGAGTTTTGAAATCTTGTGTTGGAAAAGATGGAGGTTTTGGAGAGGTAAAAAAGTGAGTTGAACTAATTATCTAAAAACCCTCTTGTATTCCTTACCAATCTTCTTGTGTTCCTTACTCTCATGAAGTTCTTAACCATGCTCAGTGTGTGCCAAGAGAGTTTCCTAGTTGTATTCAAGAGCCTATTCAAGAAACTAAACCTTCTTTTAGTTCCACTTAATCACTACTCATCCCTTAAAATAATTTTTTTCACAAGGACAAAGAGGTTTCAGACTTTGATGAGGCAATGGCCAAGTGGAAGGAGAAAAATATAGAGGTCTTCAAAAGTTTCTCTTTCCCTCCTCTTCAAGGTTCCATAAATGATTACATTACCCTCAAGATCCCAAAATATAATATAATATAAAGGAGAAGGTTGGTCTTGATGTGGAATAACTTCATGAGATATTAAAAATTGAAGTCATAAATGAGTTTGAATATCTCCTATTAATAAAGATGAAGGTGCTTTTCAAGCTAATTCTATTTAAATTGATCAAAATAAAAAACAAAAAGATGATTGGTAGTTGTACCTTGAATCTTTGCAAGAGATTAAAGAGATTTGAAGGGATATGTTTCCCATTAAATAACATGTTTATGTTAAGTTTGATCAAGAGTCACCTATTCAAGATCATGATGTATCTTGGGTTGATATTCAAAGATCATTGAAGAGCTTGATGAACTTGTATCATTTGGTGATAAGGATGAGGTCACTCAAGATGCCCAAAAGACTCAAAGACAGGGCATAGATGAGGTATCACTTGATAAGGTTGTAGTTGACAAGTAGTATGAGATATAGTTTGTCTTTATTGGTGGCTGATTTAGTGTTGATGACTCATTTGAGGAGATGTTAAGAGAGTTAGTAGGAAAGAATAATGCTTCATCAAAGGTCATGTTCAATAAGAATCTTGATATGCAACTTGTACCATCTTTTGGAATGATTGAGTTCATATAGTTCCCTTTTGATCTAGATGGATCATGCCCTATCATGGTTAGTTAAATTGGTTTTACTTCTTATTTCCCTCCAGGTGATACCCTAACACATTTGTTTATTTACTTTTGATATGTTTAGTTAGCCTCCCTATTTTGTATGTTTCCTTCCCTATTTTGGTGTAATTTGTTATCTTCTTTTAGTAAAAAGGGTTGTTTATAACAATGAATCAAAATTATCATTATTTATGAGTCCAAGAGTCATGTAGATGGTCTAGTTCTCAAGCATAGTAAGCATGCTTCCTAGTTGAATCACCCAAATGTTATCATTTTTGCCCCATAGGTCAAATTGTCACCCTATCATTTGAAACTTATCATATCATGCCAATTTTCCTTGTGATTTAGGTTAGTCTTAAGAGTTCCTTAAGATTATTTATTTTTTGTCCTAATGATTCCATATAAGTTTGGTGCCTTTGTGCAACTTTTATCTATAGATATAAGCCTTCAAAGTTAAGTAAGAAGAATAAGACATGCACAAAGATGTAAAAATTAATCCATGGGAACTAACCATTTGAGTTTAAAATATTCAAAGGATCCTAAGCCCAAATATGGAGCTAAAAAGTGGTGAAGTTACATTCAATCAAGTCAAAAGATCAACAATAATGAGCAAAAAATTAAGTTAGTAGGTCTTGGCAGATCTAATGGCATGCATTCAATCATGCCAAAGTGATCAATGATGAGAACTAAGTCAAAATTTTAGTTGACCCAAGACAAATGTAGTAAAGACAATTATCTAAATCATGAAAGACAAATTATGATCCAATAACAAGTGTCAATTTGACAAAGTTAATGGGTCTAATTAGATCAATAATGCACATTAAATCATGCTTTAAATATATAATAGTAAGCATCAAGTCAAAGAGTCAGAGGATCCCAAGATTAAACATAATGGTTCTAAGTTTCATCATCATGGTGAATAGGGTGATCAATGGTATGTATTTTATCTTATTGATAAAGATGAAAAATGTGCATTGAGTCATGTAGATAAGATCAATGGTGTATATGTCAGGGAAATTAGATCAAATGCAAAGCCACCATGTGGTGTAAGAGTGAAATTAGATGGATTTGATAGTAGGATCCTAAGAAGGGAGGCATAGCTACTATGTGGCACATTTTTAGAAACCTAGATAAAGATCAAGAACCAATATCAAAATTCAAATCCTTGAGACTTTAAATGGAGATTAAATATGGTTAAGGTCAAACCAGAGTAAATATTTTTGTGGGATACCATTGAGGCTGAAACATTAGTTTTCATGGGTTTTTTACCAAAACTAGCAACATGATTATTACCTTTCTCTCCATCCTTACACCATAAATGAACAAATAAAGAGAAATCAACACTAGAATAAGATCATAATAGATTGTCTAGATTTTATAACTACATTGACAACATAATTCAACTTGAAAATGACTTGATCCTATCATTATAACCATAATGAGAATTAATGTATTCTAGAAATAAATTGAAAGGGACTGATATGATTGTTGTAGCCACCTTCTAGAAGCAATCTTAATCATTATGATCTTTTCTAACTAAATCAATGCCAAATGATAAGAAATCTTGGTCATTATTCTCCCTTCTCCATCCTTCTACACATGATCCCATCTCTCTCATCTCATTCTACTATAAATATAGGATTATAATCCTTGAAAATCATCCCTCTCTTTGGCATGACTAGACTCTACCAAGATTTGTATTGGTACACCTATTTGTTGCAATAAAATACTGAATTCTTCTATTTTTAAGATAAATTAAATTGTGTTTCATGAGTTCATTAATGTGGTTAAGTGAATATAATTTTTTCTTACCTCTATCTAAGTTTTATCACCTTCATGAAGTGTTTTAGTAGTTCTCATAGGTCATTTTAATTGCATATATATTATATTGGTTAGTTTAGAAGTGGAAAATTACCCTCCCATGGTAGGTCAATATCTAGCCCATTTTTTTTATGAAATACTTATGTGTAATTTGATTAAAGAGTGAATGAAGTGATGTTTAGCAGTCTTGAAAGTGTCCTATAGTGTTTCTTGTGTGAGTATAAAGATCAAAACATTTGGTGCATCACCTCATTTTTTCATGATTTTGTGCATTATTGTCAATCTCTTTCACCTTTTCCTAGAAAGAAGTTAGTTGAAGTTTAGTATAAGTGATAGCCCCAAAAGTAAGTTAGCCTTCTCTAGAGGTCTAACCCAAGATTAGGTGACCCATGGCTTGGGTTCATTCCCATGTTGGACTAGGTTTGAGTAAGAGGACCTAAGCAATTCCTTTATTAGCTAGCGTATAACCTAGGATGCCAACATTTTTAGCCCCTACCTTAACCAAAACCTTCTTTTAACATCCATAGACACAATCTATTGGGATGAATCTATTATGAGATTTGATCATGTTATAGGACTAATTTGACCTAGGCCAACCTAGTCTAGACCTAACTACTTTTCTTTCCAATAGGATCAATCGGGCCAACTCTATCGGCTAAAACTTCTAAAGGGTTTAGGTTTAAATATAGTTATATAAACACATCCTTTTCACCATTTTCATTAGAGAGAGATAAATATAATAATTTACTATTGCATCTACTTATCCATCATTCTACTTAAGGATCCATTGCTTAGGATTTTATATTTCCTTTGGAGAGAAGAATCTTGTCTTGTGGGAAAAGTCTTTTGGATGCATAGGAAAAGTCATGTATCCTAGCCGACCTATCTTTTTTATCATTACAAACCAAAACAAACTCTTATAAAGCACTAATGTCTAAGGGATAGATTGAGGATCAATGGGTTTGTCTTCAACGTAAGTATTCCTAAATCTTGTTCCTCTATATTAAGTAGATAGGTTTGCATGTGTTATCTTTTGAACATGTTTCTCTCTCCATGCATTAGGATTGCCTCTACATTTATTGATTATAATTATTCTTTACATGTTTACTTTTAAGATTATTATCCCCATTTTGTGCCACATGTTTTGTGATCACTAGATTAGATTTATGTTGCTTTATTATTTACTTTCATAAGAAAACATATGACTTAACTAAGGTTACTGTGTGGTATTACTTGACTAGAGTCTTTGAAAACCTCTCTAGTGATATTATGTGGTAATAAACACCTTAGTTACGTCTAGAAGAACCATATTGGTCATGACCTTGATTATCCAAATCTACCAACAAGTGAAAGGGCTAGTTTGATCTATCTTCTTTGAGCTAGTATTGATTTATAGATCATCTTAATTTTATCTTGTATACACATCATGGTTATTGTGATCATGATCTGGGTATGTAGTGTACTAAATTTGAAAAAATTTATTGATTTTAATTTTAAATAGGTAGATTTTGAAAATTAAGTGTCAGGGAAAATTTTTGTATAAGAATTTGCTTGAAAATGTTTTAGGGCAGGGTAAAGATTAGGATGAAAAATGGGTAGGGTCAAAGGAGGGTCATTAATTCCTAGGGTATTAATAAAAAATGTGTTAAAACCCACTGTAAAAAAGAAACATGATTAGCTAGGCTAATGTAGTTTTAAAATGACATGTTGATGTGAGTGATCGATTGCATAGTATCAAGCTGATATAATTAGTTATTAAATGGTCAAATACATGTATGCAGGCTAGTCTAGTGTAATAATGTATATGTGGTTGACCACATTTATGGTGGAAGATTTAGTAAGTTTTTTTAGGTGGTTGAATACATATAAGATATGGTTTAATTCATTGGTTTAGTGGTTAACTTCATATCAAGTGGTTGATGTATTAGGGTTAGTTGGATAAATGTGTATCAATTGGCCAATGTAATTAGATTAAATGGATAAATTCATATGGAGTGGTTGATGTAGTTACATTAGTTGGCTAAATTTGTATGAAGTGGTTGATACTATTGCATTTTTTATATGACTTCACATGAAGTGGCTAATGTAGTATAATGTTGATAATGGCTGATGTAGTAGAAAACATATTCTTGGTCGACATAGTTAGTTATGTGGATAACATAGTATAAAATGTTGCAAAAAAGATAGTATAGGTTGATAAAGTAGTTAAGTTATTGTAAATACATGTATTATTGATTTTTGTAATGTAATTTAATGATTATTTGATATAAATAATTGATAGTGCTTTGTTTTTTGATATTTTTTAGAGATAATAGAGACTCTAATGATTAATAGACATAGTTTGGTTACCATATTTGTTAGATAAATTGATAATATATGATCAATAATAGTTGACATCATTAGTCTTTGGAAGAATTATGTAGATGTGACACATTCCTTTGAGTGTTGACTTAGTCACCATGTTCTTAGGTACATGGGAGTGGCTAACCAATACTTTCAGGTGGGTAGTGAATGGGGATACTATTGAGGTGGGTATCACCCTTGAGGATGTCCATGTGGTATTATGACTTCTTATTTTAGGGATGCCTATTATTTTTGATACTATTGATAGAGATGCTACGATATGAGCCTTAACTTTATGGGAAACTAGCTCAGAGAGATATTTTAGTGGTTTATGAGTTTGTTTATTTGATGTCTCTATGTTAGCCATTTTACATATCGAGAAGACCATTATTATTCTTATGATAGCATGTGTGCTCTGTCATAAGTTGGATGGGAAGGTTCCATTATATTTTCTTCCCTTATGTCATTATATATTAGATTAGGGTATGATGTATGATCTTGGGGCAGTGATCTAGGTAAATTTAGTATATGATATGTACAATATCTTATAACGAGGGTAAATGACTATGGGCCCTATGATTTTATTAAGTGGTTAGATTTATGAGAGGATTATGATGTATCAACCTATGTTATTATAGTCATATAAAATGTGAATTTTGTTTACTTGAGCATGACTAATGACACCCAACCCATAGGTCCCTCTTGCTTGCTCTCTTCACCATCTTAGGCTCTTTTTTAATGATTCCTAGACGTATGTGGCCTTCTAAACTTAACCCTAGATAACCTAGACTATATTCCCCATGATAAATCCATCCCCTAGGTTTCATAACCTCTAGACAATAGCACCTAACTTGGACTATAGTGTTGATCTCTAGGGTGTCCCACTTTTAGTGCTATTATCTAAGTGCATTTTGAGCCCCAATGGTTAGATTCTTACAATTTTTATCCTTTTCCTTGTTGGCTTAATGCAAATACATCCAACCCATGATCAATAGCTTCCTATATAAACCCATTTAAAGCTCATTTAGAAGGGTTGGCACTCATTTACAAGAGAAAATAAATAATATAAGCAAGTACACTCAATTAATTTTCCCTATTCTCTAAAAACAACCTTATAATATTATTCCAAGCCTATTCAAACCCTTGCACCAGTCCCTAGCCATCTAAAATACACCTAGTTTTGTATTTAGTTACATTTTCATACATAATTATACCAAGCACTTCAATAAGATAACTACATTAGCTTGATCCCTCATCAGAGTATTGGTATGTAACTATAATGCCCACACATAGGGTGTGAAGTGCATCTAATGTATCCTTTACACACTAACCCCTTTACCCTATTTGCCAAAGTTTCTTTCAATTGTATAAAATATCTAAGTACATGAATAATTAGCTCTATAAGGAGTTATATTGATAGAAAAGACCTAAAAATTAGTACACATACTCAACCTAAGCAGATGAACAAAACCCATAAAGCTTAAACCCTTAGGACAATAGCATTCGAGAAGGACTCTTACATCACAGCATAGGGTGTCTATTTTTTGCACTCTTGTCTAATAAAAAAATGAAGTATAGGATTCTGTTTGTGATAGTGTTTAGGTCTTGCATGCAAATTTACAAATCTTATCTCAGACCAAACAACTTAGAATAAGCTAGTTTATATTTCTCCTTGCTCTCTTACTATTTTTAGAAAGGTCAAATTATAGTTCAAATTCATAAATGATTAACCATAAGTAGGAATAGTATTTACTATTTTCCTTACTTAGACTTGTTTATTAAATAGGAATAAAACTCCATTATTCCAAAAAATAACAAAATAGTTATTACCCCATGTAATAAATAATACTTTGCCACATGTTTTTTGGTGGAGACAAGACCATGTATTGTGGTTGTACCACATGTCATAGTGTTGTAGATAGTTACCTAAGGTGAGATTATTTGGAAACCTTATGCAGGTCATTGTAACTACTTGGCCTTCTTAAGTAAGTGCTTTTTAAGGATTGGGTCATGTTTAAATTATAGGTTATTATAGTTGGTGCGTGAAGCCACATCACGTTTCTAATTTACCATGTTAGTTAGCATTGTCACATCTAAAAATGCCTATAGTAGTGCCTAGATATTGGGCATGACACATGAGGGAATGTTGAGGTAGTGTAAGGGTAGGAGTTCCTATGGATGTGTATATGATATGGTCATGTCAATCAATACCTTGGGGTCAATGATGTTAGTGGCAATAGGGAAAGGTGAGAGTAGTTCAGGAGGAGGTAGAGGTGAATATTATTGCACCACCATAAGATTTGAATTTATCACCATGATGACCACTAGGATGACATAGAAAGAGATAGGTATGTGTATAGATGAAGGCATATATAGAAGACTAGAGCATGTATATATAACACAAACTATAGAGATTCAATCTATAGAGTGAGATTCATAGGGGAATCTATCATGCTCATGAACTCCAACCTAGTTTTGGGACACCATAGAGGTATGGTGCATCGAAAGTACTTGGAGGGTGATCCATCAAAAAGACTATTGATGAGTTATTATGTTTTGATATGTAGTTAATGTTTATTATTTTGTGAGTAGGTAGATATGTATTTTAGATAGATGATTATGACACACACACACACACACACACACACACATATATATATATATATATAGTTTGTGTTTTCATAGATGATATAATAGAGGAGTCTAGATGATCAACAATGGTGCAGGTATATCATCATAATATATTTGATGATGTGTTACTAGATCATGATACTTTAGAGATGATTGATCCTTTTGTACCTTCTATCCATGATTATGCTAATTGGTTTTGATGGGTTGGTAAAGTAGTATGAGATTTATAGATATGGGAAGATATAGTATAAGAAGGATTACTAGTTTAAGGGTATTTATGATCATGGCATACATTAGTTAAGGATTGGGCCACTCATTTGTCTACATCTAGATAATTGACACGTGCATAAGGTTAGGTGGCCAATTTACAAGGAAAGATTGAGGGCCTATGTACATAGAAAAATACACTATGGAATATTATTTAGAGGGTACATTCATAAGAATATATGGGTATTTAAGCCCACCCACTAGATACATAGGGTATAACATAAATATAGAGTTGAGATTGTATAATACATATAACATTTTTTATTTTGTATCAAATATTGGATACATTTATATATAGATCTATTTTTGTTATAATGACTCATAGATGTTATGTATGTATGTATTTTATTTTTAAAAAATGTGTTTTAATATTTGATATATGCTATAATAAAATGTCTGATGTATTTATGATTATTTTCTAGAAATTTTGAACAAATGCATGGTTAAAAATACTGATGGAAAATGTAAAATATAAAAATGTAATGTAAAATGAACTAAATCCTATGAAAACATAAAATAAAAATTATAACACACTAAATCATGTTGGGAATCATGACAAACATTAATTAATTTATTGTAATAAAATAAAATGTAAAACACACTAGATCATGTTAAGAAGCATTTAAACCATAAAATGAAATGAAATGTACAACATACTAATTAGTTTGCGAAGCATGTAAAACATAAATGTTTTGTAAATTTGAGATTAAAGATATAAAAATAGTAATGATAAGTAAAAAATAGTTATTTTTTTGACTAAGCATGGTATAAATATTGAGGATATTTTGTGAGGAAACCATGATCCTATCTAAGGTCTTACATTGAAAATGACAAAGGGTAAACCTATGAGGTGAATGATAATTATGGGAAATGTGTATGGATGATAAGGGGATGTTTGTAAGGAATGCCTAATCTTATCCAAGGTCTTACATTGTAACTCACAAAAGGAGAACCAAAGGAGTATGATAAACTAATAAACAATATTCATCAAGTAGTAATATTGGAAATGGTATAATGAAAAAGGGAATGGAAAAAACATGACTTAGGTGTTTTTAATAATCCTAAGTAGGCATGAGACATACTAATAAAATAGGTAAGTTCTAAGAATTTATTGGATTCCAAGTTCATAAGATATTTGTTCATAGTAGACATAAAACATTTTAGGCAATGAGTGCAGTACTAAAATCAACTCATAAAGGTGATATACACAAGCAAATTTAAAAGAGCCTACCTTCCCAAAAAAAATTCCTGATTCCTCAGGGAAATAAAATATCATGTATATATGTGCATGTAATTGTGCAATGATAAATATACTTGTCAAATGAGCATAAGGTAAATATAGTATTTTAATGAGTGTGGTTTGAAAACCATATCACAATATTAACTATTTGATTCTACTAGATAATGTAATAAATGTAAAAATTAATCATCCTAAAGAGAACTAGGGGGAAAATAAGTGAAAATGAACTTAATCCATAAAACATTTTTAGGTGATAATTGAAACATAAGATCAATATATGTTCATAAATCAAATCCAAATGATATAAAATTGTAATAAATAATGTGATGGAACATCATGATTTATTCATAAGTAATAATAAATTTCATGGAAAACTTCATCCATAACATATGATACATCCTTGTGTAATTGTAATATGGATTTAATCAAAGTCTCTTCAATCTTTGTAGAGAGTCATGAAAAGATTTCCTAATGCACTATCTCTATAGAGAAAGTGGGTATTTTACAAGAGGAACAATGATCATGGGGTAGACCTTGAAAGGGATAGTCAATGAGAGTAACTGATGTCAAGGTATGATAAATATCCTTATATTTATGATAAAATGTGGGTTGTGGAGAAATTTAAGCCTTTGTATACAAATATCCTAGAGTATGCATCTTTGTCGATGAAGGTGTACGTTGTAAAAAATCACGAAAGTGTTGTTGTATCACTCAATATCAATCTATATGATTTATGGTGTGTATATATTTCATTGTAATCACTTTTATGTCTAAACTACAATCAAGAGTGACTTTTTGTAATCACATGCATATTTAACTACAAATTACTATTTAACCTAATTCACCTGCACAACTATCATTTTAAACCAAAATCACAATGACACATCCCTGATTGGGGGAATGGATCATATTGCATTTTTAATGTTGTTTAGTGCATCTTGAATTAAATTAAACCTTTGCAAGTGTCTTCATAAGTAAAATAATTTAATACTTAATTGGAAAATAGAAACATTGTAAAATCCACCATTCTTCTAATTGTTGATTAATCCCACTTAATCAATAGAAAATACATGGATTTGGAAATATATTATTTTCTTAAATTCAAATTGGAGTATTACCTCAAAAATGGATGACATTATGAGGAAAAGTGTGCAAAAAAAGGTTATGACATGTCTTACACCTCCCTTACACATTCTTCCTCTTACACCCTCTTACACACTTAAGAGGACCAATGATTGCACTTTTCTTCCAATATTACTTTCATACTCCAAAAGGATTTAAATGGAACTTATTACACACTCCATGTGTGTAATTATATATTTGAGGATTGATCCTCAATGCTCCATCTTGAGATGAGATGAATGAGTCACAATGATTCAAAAAATCTATAAAATAATAAACTCATATCTCTCATTTCAATAAGTTTCTCCATTCAAACTTATGTTGTCAAATTATACAAGGATCTTCAACACTCTCATGCTAAGTCAAATCCAACATCAAGTGTAGACAAAGAGATATTATTCCCTCATAAATATTAAAACATTGATAAATACTTGTACATCTACAAGTCAATCTCAACCTCTTTATATTGGTCTTCAAGTTGATCTTCAAGGAAGGTAAAATCATGGTTCTTTATCTTCCAATTGTATTTCTTACTTGTTTTTGACATAACTCAACCTAGGGATTTATATTGAGATGTTATGTCTTCAAGTTGTTTTTATTTGGTTCACTAATAAATGATTAACCTTTATTTGATTCTTAATGTACATAATGGCATGTCCAATGGGACTTGAGGCATTGGACACATCCTAGAAGCTCTTCTAGACTAGTTACCTTCTTCTAATTACTAGAATTAGCCTTCCAAACAAGTTAATTCACTTTTTTTCTTAGAAATTTTATTTAAGTCCATTCTATACGAAACAACAAATTCATTACTATGTAACTCTGAATATATAAAGATCATAAGTGAAATCATTTTTGGTAGTAGTGACATCATTATTTATGCTTTTCCTTTGTCATGTGCATGAGTAAACTAAAAAATCAAAGATTCTTTCAATTAAATCATTATTGTTAGTAGAAAAATATTTTTACATTTGTTCACCTCTATTTTTCCTATTTTCTCATAAATTATGAAAATGTATCTTTAGTGATTTAGTGAAATTGATTTCAGCACAATGAATTATTTTACAAACTATGAAATCATTTTGGTGCATATCATATTCTTTTTTCCTAAAAAATCATGAAATCATATTTATAACTAACTAAATCATATTAATCATTAACAAAATCATCTAATAATTAGTGAAATCATCATTTTTCCATTTTTATATTATAATTGTTCTAGCTATGTAGGCCTTAATAGCAAATTGGAGATATGAAATTATTTTCACCTATTTGCAACATTGTTGCTAGATTTAGTGAAATAACTACACCTAGTAATGAAATCACTCTATACCTATTTATATTTTATTTATGCAGGTCAACATGAGCAAAATCATTGAACTTAGAAATTAAATCATTTTTTATAGTAGTAAAAATATTTTTTGATTATTTTTGTGATTTGTGTGCAGGTCCTAATTATGAAATTGATGGACTTACTAGTGAAATAATCCTATGTATTTTTGAAATCATTCTATAAAAAGGATGAAAATTAAAAAAAATCCTTTAATCTCATTTTTGTTAAAACCACATTTATCAAAATTATAATCATTTGTGTTATAAGACCTTAGCCAAAGAAGTGGTATTTTGAGTCGACAAAATAAATTCTACTTCACATTTTGATTTTTATATTTAACTGAATTCACATTTTGATTGGGTTATAAAAAAACTTATTAATTTTAAAATTCTTTTCTTTTTTGAAATTTTTTCTTATTTCTTGATTATATTGTTGGGTTATTTTTATGTGTATGCTCTCTCCTTTTTGGGTGATTCAAGAACACAAAATTTCCTATTTTCCTTTTGTGTTATTTTTCATTTCATTATGTTGGGTATATTTAATCATCCCTTTAAAAGTATTTATGGGTGATTTTACATAGGAGGTGATCTGATAGTATCATATTAAACCTTGTTTATCTGATAGGGTATATAAATTGAGCATTGCCATCACGAAGACCTAGATTTGTGCTTTCACAATGTTGTGTGAGGAAATTAACCCCAAGTAGTTATTTCTAATATCATAGGCCAAGGTGTGGTACCTTATAAAGGATAAATATTTTAAATTACATTGAAATTATTCATTTACGAACTTGTGCCCATGTGCCACAAGGTATATAGGGACTATTTAGAAATCCCAAGTAAAAATATAAAATAACCATAAATTTGGTAGCACTTAAATGAGACCCCTATGACTAAAGTGGTTACAAAGGGACAAGGCCCTCTCATGAATGTCCCATTAGATTACTTATTATATTCCTCTTTTGTCATAGATCATTCATTGATGCATGGGTGTAAATATAACAACCCCCAAAAATTACCTTACTTGTATAGACCTTTTAATAGAAGGGTGGGGTTAAAATACCATCTATAACTTTAATAATTTATTTAATGAAAATTTAAACTTTATAACCCTCTCTCAAGTTAATTATTTCAAATGTCTAATGGATGCAATGCAAACCTACATCAATTATTAAATTGCCTTGCAATATTTGTGTGTTTTTTCTTGATTGTTATGCTAAAATTTTATTTACACTTAATATGTAACCAAAAAAACCAAGTCCATATCTAAAACATTTTTTGAGGTGTTACTCTACCAAAAAAAATTATCAAACAACAGTGACATGTTACAAATTTGTCCCAATACCTATATTACTTGTCCAAACCATGTCATTAGGTTACCCAATTTGAACCAAGAGTCTTGTCCTAATACAAATTACCATTTTAAACAAAGTCCAAAGTTCTAACTTCTTATACATTTTGTGCCATTATTCCATTCATTTTAGTATAAACTACTATCAAAATTAAAGTGTTAATTCTAAATCAACCTTCTTTACAAGGTCAAACCAAGTCTAATTATAATTTAAGACCAAGTTAAAATTCTAGTTAAATTGTGTCAAGACCAATTCCTTTTATAATTCAAAATTTTAAAGCTTAATTCAATTATTGATTCCCCATTATCAAAAAAGACCATTATTATGCTGATATTTACACATTTTAAGTTTTTTAAGGTGTCTAAAATAAATCAATTGTCCTTTCTTTGTTTATAAATTCAAGTTCCTAAGATTAAAATTTTTCAAGACAATACCAAATTAAAAGTATTTTCAATAGTCTACACCTTGAACCTTTATACTTCAAACCATAGTGCCCAAAACTTTTCAATTTAACTTTTGAAAAACATGTTTGAAACATTTATATTGATGTAATACCAACATGTGAAACAATTGTAAACAATAGGAGCAGAGGAACGGAGGAGCGGAGCATGTGGACAATATTTGAAACTAGTTTTTTCCTGCCTAGTTGGGCCCCTTGAGTGTGATAGGTGAGACCATAGATCTAATGGAGGTCACTACGAGTAGCAGTACCTCTGGGGATCTGTCCAAGAATGTATTAGTGGATAGTCCATCCAATCGATGGAAGAAGGCACTCATAGGTGAAAAGATGTGTCCATTGAAAGGCATGTCGAGCCTCCCTGTTCTCTCAGAGGGAAAGGCGTTGAGTATCCTAGATGATCTGGTGGAGGAAATAGTGGCATCCATGGACCTTACGTTGGTTGGTAAGTTTTTTTCTTTCTATCATAATACCAAAATGCTTAGAAAATAGATTCTATCTAGGTGGAAAGTCAAAGGTAGTGTTTCAATCATAGCCATGGCTAAAGGTCTATTCCTTTTTAGATTTATGAATAGGGAGGACATGATAACTACCCTTGCTGGAGGTCCCTAGCTATATGGACCACATTCTCTAGCCTTATGCTTATGGAAACTAGGATTTGATCATAACTCAGACCTTAATAAGATAGCACCTGCTTGGGTAAGAATACCAAGATTACCTTTGGAATTCTAGGATGAAATTTTTTTCACAGCTATTGGCAATTCTATTGGTCAATATGTCACCTTAGATCATATAACCAAAACTAAGTCCAGATGTGTGTATGCTAGACTCTGTGTAAATGTTGAAATAAATAAAACTCTCCCTATGTCCATTGAGCTAAACTTAAATATGGAACATGGACTCAGCCAATTACTTATGAGAATGCTACCACTTTCTATCAAATATGTAAGAGGAAGGGACATCTAATGACATAATGTAAAGTGAAACAAAGGGGGATGAAAGAGGATTACCATAATGTAGAGGAGGAGAAAGCGAACAACAATCAAGAAATAGAGAATAATGTGGAAATTCTTGATAATACAAGAAAAGGAGAGGAGGGGAAGGGAAAGGAGGCTACCCCTAGTAGTGAAGGTGAAGTTGTCCCAAAGCAAAATATAGGATTAGATGATAATTAGAAGACTACAGAAGAAGGAGAGGAGGAGAGGAGAAAGGAGGATATCAGCAATAGTGAGGGAAAAGAGGTCCCAAAGGAGAATATAATATCTGACGACGGTCACAAGGCCACATTTAACATAGTCTACACTTTAGAAAAATAGACTAATATGTTTAAGGGGTAAGAGGGGACCTTTTGCTATAGGAAGTCAATGAAGATGACAAAGTTTCAAGGATTGGATAGGAAGAAGTAAAACCTGAAAGTCACACTCAATGAGTACTAGATCCACAGTCAAATACAGACATTTTTCATGCTCTGGAAGATGGAGGCCAGTTAAAAAACTACTTGGCAATAGGGGTAGTAGGACAAGATGGCAGCAATGAATAGGAAGAATGGGTTACCCCAAAGAAAAATATCTAGAAAGGTAAAAAATATGCAGATGTTGGTACTGAGCCCAAACAAGGGAGGCCAACCCTAATGGAAACAAGACAAAGAGAGATTATTAGGGAGATTGCCAGTGGAAAATAGAAAACACTAGAGTCCCAACCCTCCAAACTCTCTAAATGAGAATATTATCATGGAATTTGAGGGGCTTTAATAGTCCCTCAAAGTAGTTTGAGTTTAAAAACTGCATTTTAGATAATAAACTAGATATTATTTTACTCCAAGAAGTCAAGATGAAAGAGGAGAATTTTGTGAAAATTGCTGACTATATATGGCCTAAGGCGGCTTTTTGTATTAGTCCTACTGAAGGGGCTTTAGGAGGGATTGTCACTATGTGGAATAGTGCTAAAATACAAGGATCTCTTATGGCCCATAATAAGCACTTTTTGATTACCAATTTTTTAATTAATTTCTTAAACTAGACGTTGGTAAATGTTTATGCACTGAATAACAAAGCTTTGAGATAGAAATTATGGATAGAATTGAATAGCTATAGGAATAATCCTCAAAATTCTAAATGGATATTAGCCATAGATTTTAACACACCTTTATACCCTTCTGAAAAATAGGGTGGAATTTTTGATTACTCAGACAGCATGTTCGACTTTGCTAAATTCATCAATGATTGGGGATTATTAGACATAGAGATATAGAACCAAAATTTTACTTGGATGAATAGAAGAAGAGGAGATCAAATTATTCAAGTTAAATTAGATAGATTTCTAATATCAAGCAACTGGAATGATTATTAGAATATGCAGGCATAGGCTCTACTTAGAACCATGTCTGACCACTGCCCAATTATCCTCAATTAGAGAGATCAGGGACATCACGAACCTCCTCCATTCCATTCTAAATCCATGTGGATTAAACAAAAAGTTTTCAGATAAATGGTGGCTCAATGGTGGAATATTCCCATTCAAGGTACTCCCATGTTTAGAATAGTCAAGAAACTTCAGCACATTAAACAAGTTCATGGCTAGAATAGATACAGTTTTGGGTAGGTTTTTTAGCAGAAGAAAAATATAATGGGAAAACTCAAGGCTATTTAGCAACTGATTGATCAAGGGGATGAATCTGAGGGCACCTTAGAAGAAGAGAACAACCTATCTTTAGAATGGAAGAATTTGATGGAAAGGGAAGAGGTTTTCTAGAAACAAAAATCCCGTGTTCAATGGCTTAAAGAGGATGATAGGAACACTACTTTTTTTCATCTCTCAGCTATGAAACATAGAAAATCCAACTCAATAACTAAACTTGTCCTAGATAATGGAGACATTATTACTGAGGATAATGAAATAGGGGAGCAAGCCAGGGTGTTCTTTTAGAACCTGCTTATGGAAGAAAATAATAATGATATAATTGATAGATCTATGAGTCAATTTATTGATAGAATCCCTTATTTGATAACAAAAGAAGACAATCTAGAAATGTTAATGCCTATATCTGATGAAGAAGTACATGTTATTTTATTCTCCATGGGAAATTTTAAAGCCCTGAGTCTTGATGGCTTTCCTCCTATATTCTTTCAGGAATATTGGGAGATTGTTGGAGCAGACCTCACGGCTACAGTTCATGATTTTTTTAGATCTAGAAAACTTTTAAAACAAGTCAATAATACCTTCATTATACTTGTTCCTAAAAAATCTCAACCTTTACACCTTACTAATTTTAGACCCATTAGCTTATGTAACACTGTGTATAAGATATGTACTAAACTGTTGGTTATGAGAATTCAACCCTTGATTGACAAAATTATTTCTCCTACTCAAAAAGGTTTCATCCCAAGCAGATAGATTCTTGATGTTGTGATCACCACTCATGAGACTATCCACTCCATGGATAAGAGTAGAATCCCTAAGATGGCCCTCAAGCTTGATATATCCAAAGCTTATGATAGAGTCTCATGGACTTTTCTATTCCAAGTGATTAGAAAATTTGGGTTTAATGATAAATTGTCATGCTTATTATGGAATGCGGTCTCTTTTGCTAAATTCTTAGTGCTAGTTAATGGTGTTCCTCGAGGGTTTTTCTCCTCCTTAAGAGGAATTCATCAGGGAGACCCTCTCTCCCCATACCTATTCATCATTATGGCTAAGGCACTAGGAAGATACATACAAGCTGATATAGTTTCAAAAAAGCTAGTAGGCATCAAACCTACCTCTTCCCTTCATCTTATGGTTATACAACAATTTATGGATGATAGCATCTTATTTGGCATCTCATCAGTGATCAAAGCTAGAAGATGGAAGAATATACTTAATGATTATGCCAGAGACTCAGGACAAAGAATAAATTTCTAGAAAAGCAATGTGTACTTCTTCGACACTCCCAATGAACTTAGACATATAATCATTGATATCTTAGATTGTGCTGAGGCTAGCCTACCAACTACCTACCTAGGTCTCCCACTCTCAGTCAAAGAGGTATCTTCAAGTTTTTGGAATGGTATTGTTGAACGCACATAGAGGAAACTTCTTAGGTGGAAGGGGAAACTACTCAACAGTGCTGGTAAGCTGTAACTTCTTTGGGCATCCTTGCAAGGTATTCCTACTTACTTCATGTCTCTTTTTAAAGTTCTTACATATTTTGCTAAAAATCTAGAATAGATCCAAAGGAAATTTTTATGGATGGGAATGGAAGACAAACAAAGAATGTCTTTAGTCAAATGGGAAAAAGTGTGTCTCCCAAAATCTCATGGTGGACTTAATATAAGATCCATCAAGAAAATAAATAAAGCCCTCCTCTCAAAATTTAGTTGGAATCTGATTCACAACAATAGTGAGTGGGGGGAAATAATGTATCACAAATACATGCATAGCATTGATGATTCCAACTTTCTTCAATAGGCAAGATTACCCCAGGTGTCTGTGATATGGAATAAAATGCTAAAAAGTAGAAGTCTTCTCAAATAGGGAATTAGGTGGAAGCTTGGAAATGGTTGGTAGATTAAATTCTAATAGGATAATTGGTTAAGGGACAATCCTCTGATCTCCCAAGGAAAATATGGAGAAATTATAGACCTGACTACTCAATTCTCTAGTGATAGGGTTAGTGATTATATGGAAAATAACAATGGGATAAGGAGCTAGAAAAACCTTTTGGATTGTTCTGGGTAGAGGCCTGAGCTTATCCCAATAATTTGGGAGATCTAGTAATGTGTTTAGGAGATTAGAACCCCACTCTTCCCTCAGGAGGTGAACAATACTGGTGGCCAGATAAGAATGGATCATTCTTTGTCAAATTTGCCTATCATTTGCTTACACCTGAAGCTTAGAATAAGGAGGTATGGAAAAAGGTTTGGAATCATAAACTCATTCCAAAGTTTAACTTTTTTTGGTGGGACACTACCCATAACAAAATCCTTACTCAAGACAACCTTCAAAAGAAGGGGTTTACTTTGGTCAACAGATGTTTTCTATGTGGTTCTAGAGAGGAATCAATTTCACACCTATTCATACACTGTGAGTTTACCTGAGATTTATGGAGCACAATACTTAACAACTTTGGCATTGAATGAGTTTGGAATTTTGACCTTAAAAAAGTAATTCTTAGTTGGAACTCAACCTTCACACATCCCTAGATTAAGGAATTATGGAAGCAAGCTCTGTCATGCTTGAGCTGGACTTTATGGAAAGACTAAAATCACATAATTTTTAGGGGCACTGCTAGAAATGCTGCTTAGGTGTTTAAATCCTTTACTAGGACCTTCTTAGAAAGTTTTACAATAGCTCATATTAGTGTTGTGGAGAAACCCCTATCTCAAATTTAAAGTCAAATTGTTTCCAAATAGAAGGTTTAAAACCTTATCCTTGGGCATGATAATTCCAAAATTCTTCAGAGACTTCATACTAAATGGATACCACCTAAACCTAATTGGATGAAACTCAATTTTGATGGGGCATCCAAGTTGAGTGGTAAAGCAAGTGAAGGAGGAATAATAAGGAATGAAAAAGGAGGGATGTCTACTATCTATGCTAGTGGCATTGGTTACCAGAGCAATAACTATGCTGAAGCTATGGCTTTACTTTAGGGATTAATGTTAGTTATATCCCTAGGAATTAGAAATTTGAATATTTAGGGAGATTCTAAGTTGGTCATAGATGCCATTAATAAAGCATATAACATTGGTATCCATCTAAAATACATCATTATAGACATCTAATTTATTTTACAAAAGTTTTCTAAAGTTGAGATTACCCACACCTACAGAGAAGGTAACAGTGTCATTGATGCTTGTGCCAACCTTGGTCAGCAATTCTCAGGATGGAGGGTATGGCGACAAGGGGCTCATATACCCCTAAACATTAGAGAAATCATTCAAAAGGAGATGATTGAGCATGAATGATGCACATTGATGATGAAGATAGCTTTTGAAGGTGGTCCACATGGAGAAGGCCATTATGGATCTTGGAAAATGATAACCTTAGTACTTCCTTGATTGTCATGATTAATTCCTTGTATCATAAGGTGGAGGTGAGAGAGTCACATCATGAAAACCAAGGGGGAATTATTTTCAATCATGAGAGTAGATGTCACCATGATGGGCCATTTTGTAAAATGAGCCTTCACATCTACATTTAATGCAAATGGAACTGAGGGCTAGTTACTTATTTGAAGCTCAAGGTGGTAATTGGGAATTTCATCACCTGGGTCTATAATTACAAAATGGAAGGAGATCGTATTTGTACTAAACTAGTTTCTTGCTATAAATTTAAGGACAACCCATTAGTCTAGCATTATTTTAAAGGAGGTATCAGCCCATACTTTGAAAGGCTGAATGGTTATGACAAAAATTTGTCTGAGTAGTTTGCAAGATCTTAGTTGAATAGGTGGGTCATTGTGGGGGGTATTACCTTTGAAATCTCTGAAAAGGTGATTTCATTGGCCATGAGAATAATAATGTAGGGTTTAAATCTAGAAAGGAAAACCAAAATCATGGATTTGGCTAGTCATAGACTATTTCTAGGTGAAGGAGAAGAAATCATCTCATATCAAGGAGGGTTCAAGCATGCCAAATTTCCAGAGCCATGGGATGGTGTCTATTTCATTTTTATGAAATACTTCACTCTTGAGGGGTGATATACCAAGTTTTATAACTATCACCTTCCTTTGTTAAATCATTTTAGATGCAATGTTATTATCATCTTTCCTTTCTACCTACTATCCTCATTGGAACACTCTATCCTGAGGGTGAGAGCTAAAATGGCCAAGAAGCTGGACTGAAAACCTATTCCCTTACACCAGGGGCTTATTTTTTATCTCTACAATTTCATTGTTCCCTTGAGCCAAACATGAATATTAGAGGTTTCAATAAAGACATTCCCTTAAACCCAATTTTTGGTGATGCAATTGATGAATCTTGGGTTTCCCCTGCTCCTACCAAGACCAATGATGCCCCTCTCTCCACCCCTGTTATGACCCCTACTAATACTTCGAGCTCCCTTACGAGCAAGAAGGGAAGGAAGATGAAGGTTGATGGAGAAAAAGGAAATTTTGAAGAGACTAAGGAAGGGACCCACAAAAATATAGATGGGGTGATGGGGGCCAATGTGGCAAACCCCATAGGCCCTCTAAAATTAGTAAGGATGGTTTCCCTTTAGGAGTGCACAGGTTAGGGCAGATCGCTAGAAAACTAGCCCTAAAGATAAGGTTGATTGAGTATTCTGAATGTGCTTTTGATGATGAAACCCAAGATGAAGAGTATGAAGAGCTAGAAATTCAAGAA
This sequence comes from Torreya grandis, assembly GCA_037957365.1. Classification (NCBI taxonomy): domain Eukaryota; kingdom Viridiplantae; phylum Streptophyta; class Pinopsida; order Cupressales; family Taxaceae; genus Torreya; species Torreya grandis. Next base: position 2,473,917 of record JARHVA010001698.1, read on the forward strand.
ATTTTGGAGGACACTGGTGAGAAATAGGCTTCTCAGGTTTTTGAGGTAACTAAAGAGCAGGGTGCTGATTCTAGGGGAACTGTTGATAATAAGGAGAAGATGCATGTAGAAGAAGCTAGTGAGGGTTCAGAGAATGAGAATGACTGGAAAATAGAAATTGGGGCCTTGAAGGACCACATTCAAAAGCTATAAAAGGTCTTCACCAAAGGCCTTCGAAATAACATTCTGCTGAATATGACTATGTTGGAAGTGGTGGGTAATCCAGGGAATGCTGAAAATGTAGACAATGAGAATCTTAAGGATCTTGTTAATTCTATAGTTATGTATTTTCATCCATTTTGACTCTAGTCTTTCCAGTGTTTTGTTTTGCTTCTGACTATGTTTCTTGTCTATGTCATTGGTTTGGTGCTGGCATCTTTTGTTTGCCAGCCTTCCTATCTTTTTTGACTGTATAGGGTTTGGACCTTGGTTTGCCACCTCAATTAATCAAAAACATTTATATTGATGTACCTTTTATTGGCGTATTCCCAAATCTACATTTACCTTAACAAAAGGCAAACATCTTACCTCAAATCAATTCCTAAGAAGGTCACATACCAAGTCAAAAAAAAATTAAATCATTCAAGAGATTTTGAAGTCAAAGATCATAAACCTAAACATGCCTAAGTACACACATAATGAATCCATTTAATACCCATCATTTTATGAAGAATTAGTTTAGAATCCCTATGGGTATGATCACTATGTATAAGATAAAGAAGACCAATAATACCTTGCCAATGTACCATCCATTTCTAAAAGTAAACAACATAACTCATAGCTTTCAATTATATCACCTAATGTTGAAAAAGGTTAAAACCAACCATAACTTTCACATGTACCATTTGATACTGAACATAGACCTAATATTATGTACCTTATCAATGCACCACCAAGTGATGAATATTGAAAACATCAATTGAATCAAAAACTATTTGAAAATCAAGATGAACATCTTGTTAGATTGTTAAATATGGGTGCAAAGTTTTCCCATGGTTTTCCCATATAATATTTATGTTATTTGGTTAGAACAACCAACTAAGCACCTCTTACATTATTATATAACCAAAATACCTCAAGCCAAGGTCAAACTTTCAACCAAGCCCTAGTGGTGTTTGAAAAAATAAAGGATCAACTAATTGATCATCCTGCACAGATATAACTTATTGATTCATAAATTAAATAATCTAATCTATCTATAACTACTTTATCTAACTCTTAGCCACATTAAAAATTTAAAATCTAACACTTTTGGATTGCAATCCTTCAATAGAACAACCACTAGATTTGTCTACCTCTCCCATGTATAATCTAAATCCATTTGACAATAAAACATTATTTGTAGATATTTTTAACACACCCATAGTTGAAATTATCTTATGACTAATATTTATTTATATCTCCTTTTATATTCTACTCAACGTGTGGTGGATAGCTCTCAAATAGAATATTTTAACCCACATCAAGTAACATCTAATGTGCAATAAAACATTATTCCATCTTGTCCATGACCTCCTCATTCAAACATTCTAAATACCTTGTAATAAAAAGTTTCAAACTCACTTAAAACATAATAATGAGTTACAGTACCCCACTTTAGCAAGTGGAAACCAATACTCCACTTCAACAAGTGGAAACTAATTCCTTTACTCCATAGGTGGTGACTAACATTCTATTTCAATAAATGTTAACTATTCCACAACCAACATTGTCTAACCAACAATGTGGTTTATAAGTCAACCAATTTATTATTCTATTCAACAATGAGCCTCTTCGATCTAACATCATGTGCCATTCAACCAATAAAAATTTCCCTGTATGTGACATATTCTTAGGAATGAACAATAGATTCCCCTCTAATCCTAGAATATTTCCTTTAATTCCCAATAAAACATTCCTCCATTTAGGCCTCAGTTCCCTCCAAATCAATGTGACACTCAATAATAAATACATTACCAATAATAAGTCCCCTATCAACAATACAACTCTAATCAAAGAGTGTATATTCTTAGTAGAACCAATTGCATACAAATTCCTCAATTTTCTATAATTCCTCTTTATTTGGGTCAAGGTAGTGTACCTTTGAATACCCAACAAGATTTTCCCACTTCCTCTCACTCCAATCCTAATTATCAATATTTTCAAGAGGTCAAAGATGTCTTTTCATACATTCATGTAGGAAATCAAAGTAATAGGTTTAAATTGGATGACATACTTTCAATATGATCTATCTTCAAATACATTTTCTACATGATTTTGAGATGCCCAAATTTGAAAAATGCAAAGAGAAAGGTGATCCCAAAGAGAATCTAAAAGAGTTCTTTATCTTGTATCAATAAATTTCATATAACCCTATATACCTACTTTTCTTATTTCCCCATCATATAATTGGTCATGCCTTAGAATGGTTCATTGGTCTACCCAAAAATTATGTTGATAACTTTGATGACTTGTCTAATAGATTCATGCAACACTTCTCTTTCAATTTTAAACATAATATGACAATGATTGATCTCTGTCAAACTAAACAATGAGTAGGTAAAATATTTTCTACTTATTTATAATGGTGGTGCCCATTAACCAACTAAATCCCACATAATCTCCCTAACAATAAATTAGCCACAATTTTCACTACCAATCTATACTTTATTACCACTCATAACCTAAATATTATTTTTGCTAATAAATTTGAATAATTTATGGTTAAGGGAATATATATTTATAAATCCCTCATCAACAAAGGAATAATCAAGATTTAATCTCAAAACCAAGCTCAGAACAAGGATCAAACATAAGGTTATGCATAAGCACAAGCAAGTACATAAAAAAATCTTGAAAACATTCAACATGAACTAAAAAGTTGTAAGAGATGGGGTAACTAATTATTAGCATGTTCAAATATTAAAAATACCACCTATTCAAGAGAACCCACCTACTCAACATCTTATCTTATAAAGACTACATCAAAAAAGAGGTCATTATCACAAAAAAGTTTTTAGTAATCTTGGTAAGCCTATTGATATGGTTTTCCAAAAGTTATTTTTTACTAACATGATCATTTGGATATTTCCAAAACCATTTTTAGAAAAAAAATCTTAAAATTGATTGGTATAACAAGAATTAATTTTATGAGTATCATCAAATTAAAGTCCATGTTATTCATAGATGTGTATAACTTCACCATATTATTCAATATTTTCTTGAAAGTGGTGAAATAGCATTAGATGATGTGGCCACAAAATCTAATCAAGATTTGGATATCTATCAAAAAAATATATAACATAATGCCAATAATGACTAGAATCAAAATAGACCTCCTCATAATCAAAACCAAAAACATAACCAAAAACAAAAAATCTAGAATCAAGGTTAAGATACCCATTCCAACCAAGTTAATTATAAAAATGTCCCTTTTAAAAAAAATGTTGTAGGTCATGTGACTATTGGAAATATCATTACCATTAAGATTAATACTAATCTAATTTCTAACAATACCCAATGACCTTCATTATCCATTCTAGGACCTCCACCTCCATTTTACAGACAACACTCCATTGTCTCGTAATGGCCCAAATGCCACTCAACATACAAGAGTAACTATTTCATACCTTCATTCCCCTTCTTATGATTATAGTAACCCTCTATTGGCTCAATGTTACACAACCACAACTCAATGCTCTAAGGTTACCATTCAAGTTCCTACACTTTATTCTTACAAAAATCCCATTCAAGGTCTTTCCCTTCATAAAACCAAGCCCATTTCTCCTATTAGTGCAAATCCTAATGATATTTTAGAACAAATGAAAAATACATTGATGAAAATTTATATTTTAGATCTTTTGAGTACATCAAATACCCAAAATAACATATTGAATAAACTTTTAAGTTAGTCTATGGTCCCAAGGGACATTACGCCTGATAAATTTCAAACACTTATGAGTCATCTATCTTTGCACCCAAAAAAATTAATTTGATCAAACATATATGTCATCCCTTAAACCTTTTAATAATAACCCACTTTACATATAAGTAATCATTTTGTGGCATAAATTTAAATGAGACCTCATAGATAATGTTTTAGGGCTAAATATTGTAACTTTGAATTTTGTCAAACACTTGGGCTACACATAAATATATCTTCAACCAAATACCATAACTATCAAATATTTTGATAATGGAGAGTGTAAATCTCATGGTATCATTTGTTTACCTATTATCATTAGGCCTCTAATCCATGATACTATGTGTCATGTTCTTGATTTATAACTATCATATAACTTGCTTCTTGGGAGACCATGGAATCAAAAAGTATGTGGTGTACCTTCTACTCTTCATAATTATCTCATATTTCTCCATTCAAGGTTATAAGTTCCCATTCATGGTGAATTTTATCCATAACAATTTTTTAAATATTTGGAATCATAATATAAAATATATAACTACTACTTTGATGTAGAGTCTATCCCCAAGAAGGACAAGATATAATTGATCAACTACCTAAATCTAATTATGTGTATCCAATTACCTTTCCTCCACTTAATATACACCACCTACTAAAATATCCAATCATTTTAATATTCAAGCTAATGAATTTTAGGAATATAAAATTGGTAATGTATTTCATATAGCCAAGCTGTTTAAAACACCTAAATCATATGGTAGACCCAAAGTAAAAGATAATAAAATGGAATGACATAGAAATGATGATTATCATCAAAAATTACCTATGATTTTCATCAAAACCACTTCCCAAATCAGGTACAAATCAAGGATGATGATTATTCATGGTTATACAATGATGATTTTACCACTTGCTACCAAAATACAAATTATCATATTCCAAACAAGATAATGGATATTCAAGCCTATAAGGGAAAATGCCAAGGGGTAGAATATAAAGGAATTATTGATCCAATATTAATTTAAAAACACAAAGGAAGTTGAGTTATTGGATAAAAATTGCCTAGGTGCTGACCCTTTAGATCATGAGAGTGACATTGATGTATTGTCTAACATGGGCAATGCCAATAGTGATGTAGAGTCCTATTATAACATCTATGATGAATTAGTTGATACTAATTTACTTGACACAAATACCACTTATACCATTACTATTGTTCCATATTATTCCCTTTTGTTCATCCATCATCCCTAATTGATTGAATGGTACCAACAAGACTCATATATATACCATTAGACAATTTTTATAACAATGAAGTAATCTATGAATTCTTGGGCCTCAAAGATAATTTTCCACTTGGTGATCACAAATATAAATTTGATATTATATTAGGCCCTTATACCTATTTTATATATTAGGTAAACTTCCATAGTCAAAAATAGAAATAAAATTAAAATTAAATATTGAGCTCCCAAAGTGAAAATAATTTTTAGGCACTTTTAGACCAAGGTAAAAGCAAACAAAAAGATGAGTCCTATGGTGAAAAATAGTTTTAAGAATCATTGGATGGGGAATTTCAAGCTATTTTAAATTAAATACAAGCCTCTTCCATATCTAAAATTTCATGCCACTTAATAATTAGTTAAGAGGATAACAAATTATTTGATAAATTAGCTCAAGATTTACATAAGCTTTGCCAAATGGACTTTTTCAGACCTTGGAAATTCAAACTCTTCCTATTTGGGTGAACTTGATACTCTAGTCAATCAATTAGATGAATATGAATACCAATGTACCACATTATCAACTATTATATAATATGGTTCCATATTACTTATGGAGGATACCACTAAATTGAACATTGGAACAACTACTGATCATAAATGGATCAAACTTAGAGCATACATCACTAAATAGGAATTCAAGATTATTATGGCCCTCCTTTAGGATTTTGTTGATACTTTTACATGGAATTATTTATATATTATTCAATTATACTTTGATTTATTTTTACATTACCTTGTTGTACACCCTGATGCCAAGCCAATCAAGTAGAAGTTGAGAAAAATTCACCCTCACATACTAGTTCTTATCAAGAAAGAATTAGAAAAAAACTATTTTAGGCAGGGTGTATCCATCCTATTAATTATTCAGAGTGGATATATAATATAGTCCTAGTCAATAAAAAAACAAAAGGAATTTGATTATGCACTAATTTTTGAGATATCAATGAAACATGACCAAAGGATTATTTTACTTTTCCCAATATTGATATGATTGTGGATTCCATAATAGGGTATGAGATGCTACCTCTTATGGATGGATTCTCAAGATATAATCAGATCAAAATTTCACTTGAAGACAAACACAAAACAACATTCACCACTCCATGAGGAATGATTTATTATCAAGTGATGCCATTTGGACTTAAGAATTCTAGTGCCACATACCAACATGCCATGACTATCAAATTCCATGACATGATACATGTTATTGTTGAAGACTACATGGATGATATTTTGGGAAAATCTAAAGCCAATACAAGACATCCAAATATTATGCAAAATTTTGATAAGCTTCACGAATACAAGGTATGGATTAAACATAAAAAAGTGCATCTTTCGTGTTACTTCATTAAGGTTTCTAGGTTTCATTTTCTCTCATTGAGGCATTGAATTCAATCTAGCCAAGGTTAAGGCAGTTACATAAATTCCTTCACCTTCTAATCTAAATCAGCTCTATAGCCTATGGTGTAAGATCCAATATATAATATAGTTTATTTCTTATTTGTTGGATATATGCCATCTATATGTAATAAAAAATGTATCACATCTATAAATCAATCCTAACTTAGAGAAGATAGATCATACTATACACTTTCGATTTGGGACACATTTGTTAAGGAGCATAACCAATATGGGGATCCATTAAATTTGATTAGGGGATCTCTTAATATAATATACCATATTAAGGAGGGTTCCAAATTCTCTAGTCTAACACAATAATGCATTAACCCTAATTGGGTCCTAAGTTTTGATATGTTACCTATACTAATAACAAGTAAAGTAAATCTAATCTAGTGTTCATAAAGCTTATGGCACAACATGAGAGGTTAGTTAACAATAAAAACATTTATAAGAAAATCTCAATTAAGATAAGTATAAATAAGACCCTAATACATAAAATATGAAGAGTAATATTATTTGAAGCCAATACTTATGCTAATTTTGTCTACTAAAGAGAGAAGCAAAGTTAGAGAATACTTACCTAAATGTGAACCCATCGAGACTCAATCTCTCCCTTGGCCAATGGGGCTTTTAAATAGTTTTTTGTGTTTTATAAGGATCAATAAGAAAGGACAAAGAATCCAAGACTTATCCACAAGACTAGATTCTACAAGTATAAACCCTAAGCTAAGACTCCTCAAGTAGAATGGTGGAAGATTAGATTGTAAAAAAGTGCAAGTGAATAATAACTCTTGATTGCCTATTGAAATAATGATGAAATTATATTGTATTTATAAGTAGATTTGACCCTAAACCCTTCCAAAAATCTTGGGTAATAGGTTCAACCTAGTTAATCTAGCATAATTTTGGATAATTATTCACTAGGTCATAAGCTGTCAGCCAAAGGCCAAACTAGTTCCTAAGTGAAAATCACAAGAAACCATATAGGGTTAACCTAGTTGACCTAGCATAGGAAATTGATAAAAATAACTTAAGGTGAAGAAAAGAGGGATAAAAATTAGGAAAATACTAGAGGAGTGTGTAAAGGAGGAGTAATAACTTAGGGAATGGTTTTTAGGAGCTAGTTTGATTGGTAATAAGTAGTAATAAGGGATAAAAATATTATAAATAACCAATAATATACCCAACCCTTTCTTAGTGCACCCTTTAAGCCATGCACTCAGAGAGATTTAGACTCGATGGGTTCTTGCAAGATACAAAGCATCAATAATTGGTAAAATTTTGAAAATATTATGTTTATATATGTGCCCCACTCAAATCTCATCATGTATCACTAAGGTACAATAGGGGATGGTGCTTAAAGAAAGAACATAAGAACACATAACGTTGAGGATAAGAAAATTTGCAGTATTTTAAATAAAAATAACTAAAATTAAATGACTAAAAGGGAAATAACTAAAAATTAAATGTGATGCATACCTTGACTTACACCTATCACTGGATGGTTGTTTGATGTGTTGTTAGTTTTGATTGTGTAGGGCACAGAGATTACTTTTGACAAACCCAAGAATACAAAACTAAAGATCAAAAACAAATAAATGTAGGAAATCCAAGATAAATGTTGTTATGAGGATGGGAGTAATTGGGAATTTGGCAAGTTGGGGTGACACATGATATGTTAGACCAAATGACCAAGTCAAACACAAGATTAAATTGGGTAACTAAAAATCCAAGGATATTAAAGACCAAAAAACTCAAACAATTAAACCTTGAGTAAGAAAGGCAAACTTACCAAGTCAAACTAATTATACATGTCAAAAAGGATGATAACCAAAATATTAATGTAAAAGACAAACATAAAAATGGTAAAAAAAACATTGATGAGTGAGAAGTAACAAGTTAACCTCACTCAACAATGGAAAAAGGGTATGAACATAGGTGATCATGATAGAATGGTAGTACAATAAATGACAAATGGTAAAAAAAGAAGCAAAATAAATCTAGGAATGTAAATGTATGGTGTAAATAAATTAATCCATAGTTACTCAAACATGTTGTTTTATTCTAAGGATATAGAAAACTAAAACAATGTAGTGTTAACATGTTTTAATAGGTGATGAAGAAGATAATATAGAATGGAAAATAGATTTTGAATCAAAATTTGCCTAGCAAGGAGGAGATGAAATGGGTGGAGGGGAGAATGAAGGAAAAACCAAGGTAGAGGAACTCTTTATCAAAGTCAAGACACTCAAATTCGGTTTGTCAAAACAAAATGAGTTTCAACCTTAAGGAATCTAAAGAACTAATATTAGACATACAAGTCTTAGATCAAACAAATGCAGTATGTAGATCATCCCATGAAGGTTATATGCATGAAAATTAAAATGGACCTAACTTCCCATAATGTGTTCCCCATTATTCAAGACCTTTTATAGATCCATTGATCTACTACAAAGATTTGTTAATTACATGAGAAAGTAGGTAGCACCATAGAGTTTGTTGAATTCTCTTATTACAATCTACTAGCCTACCATACCCTAATAAACCTTAGCTCTATGTGAGGCTAACTATGGAGTTTGATATTTGATTAGAGATAGGAGATGTGATTTTAATCACATATTTTGGTGTGATATTAAATTTTGGAATTTGTATGTTGCCTTTTTTATATCATTGCCTTTTATTTCAAATGGTTTGGCTTTTAATTTCTTGATGGATTTTTATATTCCTCCTCCATACAGATTTGGAAAACCAAACATGGGTGCTAAAAATGATTTTCATTTGAATACTTAAGACCTAGTTTTTAAGAGGGAGAACTTCAAAGAGCATAGGGTCTAAAAGTCTTATCTTGACTTCAACCCTATTTAATGCAATGTGGAGTGAAAGAAAAAGAAATCAAGAGGAAGGACACATGGAATAATTTGAATTGCTTCAAATTGAAAAAAATGTGACAAAGGGTAAAAATGGATACAATGATAGTAAAGAGTGTGATTCCTTATTATAAGAATGATGGAAATGGAATAAAACATACTAACATAGATTATTTTGAAAATTTCATCTACCAAAAGAACAAAAAGCTAAAGTTAAGAACAAGGATCAAAAACATTATAACTATTATAGAACACATTTTAGAAAAGGAATGAAGATATGGTAATTTTATGAGGAAGGCTAGGTCCTATCCATGGTCTTACACTACAACTCATAAAATAAAAACCCATGAGGGTTCAAAAAAGCATGTGAAAATAAATGAGAATAAAGAAGACTATATTAAGTAATGAAGAATACTAGGTCCTATCCGTAGTTTTACAATGCAACTCATGAAAGAAAAGGGAAACCAAAATACCAAATAGGAAGGACTAAAGGTTTATAAAAAGAGAGAATTATTGTAGAGGGAGAGACCCATGTAAGTAACTTGTATAAAGTGCTAAATAGATAACATATTGAAAGCATGAAAAGAAGGGAAGGATCTTACACTAACATCTATATCAAGGATGAGCATGTGAGAGACAAGCCTATGTGTCTCATAAGGTTTCTTAGAGTTGAATTAGTTTGGTATCATGTAATTGAAAATAAGAGTGGGCATCACAAGATGCCCCAAAGGATAAGTGGATGTAGGGATGGGCATTGCGAGATGCCCCAGAGTCTAAAATGATATATGGGTGGGCATTTCAAGATTCCCTAAAGGCTATAATAATGTGTGGATGGGCATCACAAGATTCCACAATAGATAAAAAGAAGAATAAAATAGAAGAAGGAAAGGACACCCTATATATATTATAGATGTATTTAAACTATCTAAAAAGATTATGATAGGAGACTTCATGATGAATTTAGAGAAATGAACAAAATGCTAAGAAGGTGAAATAAATAATTGGGTCAGTAGACAAGGAAGGTATAAATAGGTACAAAGTTAACTAAGTTGATCTATTATAGAAAAAAAGGCCTAAAAACTCTATAGAGTTGACTAGGTCAACCTAGTATAGTAGACAGGGGTTGAAACAGTGTACATGGTTGACTGGGTCAACCTAACATAATAAGTAGGAAAAAATAAACAATCTGTAAGGGACTATCTTGATAGAAATGAATGTGTACTGAGACAAGAAATTTTTTTCAAGTACTTATGAAAGAAATAAATGAAAGTAAACACACAATAAATTGGATCAATGAGGTTGATCCAATTGAGGCACATAACATAAAACCTTGCACTAACACTACCTAATGAAAGTTTTTATAGCACAACATACAATTGAGGAAAGAGAAAGAAATCAATATAGAAAGTAAAAATAGGAGACTTCATGATGAATTTAGAGAAATGAACAAAATTCTAAGAAGGTGAAATAGATAATTGAGTTAGCAGACAAGGAAGGTAGAAATAGGTACAAAGTCAACTAGGTTGATCTAGTATAGAAAACAAGGCCTGAAATCTATATAGAGTTGATTGGGTCAACCTAACATATTAGATAGGGGCTGAAAAATTTTACATGGTCAACTGGGTCAATCTAGCATAATAAGCATGAAAAAATAGATAGTCTATAAGGGACTATGTCGATAGAAATGACTGTGTATTGAGACAAGAAATTTTTTGCAAGTAATTAGGAAAGCAAGAAGTGAAAGGAAACACATAATAAATTGGATTAATGAGATTGATCCAATTGAGGCACATAGCACAAAACCTTAAACCAACATTATCTAATGCAATTTTTTATAATACAACATACAATTGAGTAAAGAGAAAGAAATCAACCTCGAAAGTAAAAGATAACTAAGTGGTCAACTTGAATGTTATTAAATAATTAGAGTATAATTTTAGATGTGATAGGAAGTTGGCTATAACTAAGGAACTAAAAAACAATCTGACTATGGTTTTAAGACATTTGGGCTAAAATGGATCTATATTGGCAATGGTATAGGCTTGGTGTTAATATCTACCCCCTCACTTCACACATCATAATGATAAGAGTGTCGTGTGCTTAGCCAAAATATACCATTAACCATGTGTTTATACTTGTCTAGAAAACCAAGTCAGCTTCCCCCTTGGTGATGAAATCCAATTAGGTTGGCCTTGGGTAGACAATTGTTTGAGATGCTTGTTAAGATTTTTGATTTGGTTATGTGTGCATAAAAGATAAAATAGTGAAACTAAATGATATATTGAAAACCACCTAATTAGACTATGTGATCTATTATAAGAATGAAAGTAATAATAAATGAAAGTGTGAGCTAATTACTAGCATATAAGTGATAATTCTAACTTTGAAATATATTATAGTGTTGATTTGTTGACAGTGTATGTAAAAAATACAAAATAGGTTTAAAAGTGTTTCCCCTATACTTTGGAATCAAAAATCTAAAAATGAATTATGTCAATAGAGTCAACCTATATTTCCAAACTACACATAGAATATAGAACTATGTTGATAGGGTTAACCTAGTTGACTATATAGGGGTAGTTTTAAAGATTGTAAACTCTGAAAATTAGGACTTTAAGGAAAGAAAGAGAAATATATAAAGGAACCTTGGTGGGTTGGATGATGGAAAGAAGTGAGATTGATATTAAATAACTTTGATTAATACTTTAAAATTATATTGTGTCAAATGAGTCGACCAATATTTGCATTAGCTTATTGCTAAGTGCCTAAAATGTATAGGGTCATTTGGGTTGACCTAGTAATATGAATCTGATGCCTAAAAGTGTACATGGTCAACTAGGTCAACCTAGTAGTATGGACTAGATGTTTGAGAGTTTGAAAACTTAAACTGTGTTGACTAATTTGACCTAGTATCTTGAACCTAGAAAAGAAAATACACAAATATAACATAGTTGTATGGATTTGACTGTGTTAAACCTATGCACAAAATTTATAATTATGTTGATATAGTTAACCCAGTATTTCAAAAATATGATAGTAAAAATGATAAAATAATGCAATAAGTGAAACAAATCCTTCAAGGGATAGATTCACATTAGGTTCACCATAATGTATGCAATCAAAAATATATCATGTCTATAAATGAATCCTAACTCAGAATATAGATCATACCATACACTTTTAATAGGGGACACATTTGTTAAGTGGGAACATGACCAATATGGGGATCCACTAACCTGATTAGGGGATCTCTTACAATAATACACATGCTGAGGAGGGTTCCAAATCCTCCAGTTGAAAAAATCATGCAATAACCCTAAGGGGGTCTTGATTTTTCATATTTCACCTATACTAATAGCAAGTAAATTAAATCTAATATAGTGCTCACCAAAGCTTATGGCACAACATGAGAGGTTAGTAATCAATCAAAACATGTATAAGATAATCTCAATTAAGGTAAGTATGGGTGAGACCCTAATACATGGAGTATGAAGAATAATATTATTTGAATCCAATACTTATGCTTCTTCTATCTACTAAAGAGATGAACAAAGTTTGAGAATGCTTACCTAAATGTGAGCCTATCAAAACTCAATCTCTCCCTTGGCCAATGGGGCTTTGCAAGAGGTTATTTTCATTTGTAAGGATCACTAAGAAAGGCCAAAGCATCCAAGATTTATCCATAAGATTATATTCTCCAAGGATAAACCCTAAGCTAAGACTCCTCAAGTAGAATGGTGGACGAGCAAATTGTAAATAAGTGCAAGAAAATAATAAATCTTCATTACATATTGAAATAATGATGAAATGACCTTGTATTTATAGGTGGATTTGACCCTAAACCCTTCTAAAAATATTGACCAAAAGGGTTGCGCTAATCAATGGTGTAATCCTCACCTTGTTTACACCTCAAGTGACAACATCTTCTCATGATCTAACCTCTCGAAGGTGTTCCATACTTTTTAACATACCTATACAGACCCATTCAGATCAATCATTCCTTTGTTGGAAAACTTAAAATTCTTCATTTACCTATTGGCTGTGATATCATCCTTATAACCCCATTTCCTCTGTTTATTGGCCATAACTCTTTGTAGGTTAACTCAACCATGAATGTAAAAACACTTATGGATACCCATTAAGCCCTTCTATAACATACCTAAGATTTAGCTAGGCTTCCTTTATATGGATTAACACTTCCTTCTTTAGGCCCTGCTCCAATTAACCCTCCGTTCATGCAAAGTTCCTTGTCCTAAGCAAAGTATCAACTTTCTGATCAAACCAAACATCATTCAATATACCCATTACCTCCTTATAGGTGAATCAAATATTTTTTAGTTCACTTCTTTGGAGAAAACCACTTTTTCTATATTAGCCTACTCCCTTCTCCTTGCATACACCTAGGATGCACTTTGCAATTGACCTTTTCCATACTTATTCATACTATACCATCTTGAAATAACTTATAATAGTTAGTAAACATCATCAAGGGTCAGATTCCAAACTTTCAATAATTTTAAGGGTTGAAACTCATTTTAGAGGACAAACTCTAGTTTTAGGGCTCTCCCAATCCTGTACAGGCCGAGAGCATATTAAATGCAGCTGGGAGTGTTTTGAAGGGTTTAAAGGAACCAAACCAGATGCATGAGGTCTTTCTAGGTGTTATTCAACTTTTCTAATCCATTACCAAACCAGATGCAGTCCTTTCTCCTTCTCAAAATGAGTAAATAGGTTTTTTACTTACAGTCTCTTTTAGAAAATACAGTCCTCTATATATTTTAAAGGACAGAATTAGAAGACCTAAAAGCATTTTTTTCACATAAATAAATTTCAAATCATTCTAAGCATTCTTTTTAAAGTTATGTGCTCTTTAGTACCTGAGAACACGTTTTTCTGAGTTGTCTCAGAACTACAGGTCTCTATTTTGACCATATCTTTTTTCACATTACTCCATTCGATCTGAAACCACTTTAATTCGATTCATAACTCCAAGGTGCATCTACACACAAAATTTCAAAATTTTTTATTAGGTAAATCTTGAGATATTCTCATTATTTCAACTGTGCCTTATTTTTCTGTCCACACAGGACTGCACCCTGTTCATTGAACTTTTGCAACATTCCACACATTCTCAATTTCCTTATCACAATTTCATTAAGTTTAAAATTTCTCTCAGAACAATTTCCAAAGGTTTTAATGTGTTAATCTTGTATCATAAAATTTTCATTGCCTCCTTAAGCTCTAAGGAACACACACACAGGTCTCTATACTGTATAACCAGAATTCTACCAATGAAATCATTACTGTGGAAATCAACATCCATCTTTCTTAAACAAACAAGGATACTTACAATTCAATACATGATCTAGATCAATGGCATCCAAAGCCTTGTTTAGGCACTTCATTCCTTCTTCTTGTCCTCACATCCAAATATTCTCTCTGTCCTTTTCTCTTACATTCTTGATCTCTTGGTTGTCTCTTTTTTCTTCTCTAAATGAGGTTCTCCTTCTCTCTCTTCTCTACATCCCTCTATCCTCTTTTATTCTCTTATCCCATTAATGCATATCTTACTCTCTCTTTTTAAAGAGTCTCCTCCCTAACCTCTATGCCCAACTTGGGCTCAAGACAAAACAAACATAGTTTTTACTCATCAACAATATACCAAGGTTGAAAGATGTTCAAACTCTCCTCCTTTATTTTCTCAACAGCCCCAATGCAGGAGATTCTCCTTTAACCACTTTCACTCTTTTACTTTTTACATTGACTTTTTTTTTTAATATACCTTTACTTTTACAATTACTCCTCATTAACAACATTTTTGGAGGGAAAATACAATAATTTGGATTTGAATTCAATCATGACTTGTATCCCAGCGTAACCATGTCTTGCAGGATGATGTATGTAGATGCTCCTGCATCAATCAACCTAGAATAATTTTGGATAATTATTCACTAGGTCATGAGCTAGGTCAGCTAAAGGCCAAACTAGTTCCTAAGTTAAAATAACCCAAAACTATATAGGGTTACCTAGTCGACCTAGCATATCTAACTAACAAAATGGACTTAAGGTGAGTAAAAGAGGGATGGAAAATGGGAAAAGACTAGAGGAGTGTACAAAAGAGGAGTAATAGCTTATGATATGGTTTTTAAGAGTTGGTTAGATTGATAATAAGTGGTAATAAGGGACAACAATTCTATAAATCACCAATGGTTTTCCCACCCCTTTCTCGGTGTACCTTTAATGCATGTGCTCAGAGAGATTGAGTATCGACAGGTTTTTGTAAGATACAAAGTGTCAGTAATTGATAGAAGTTTAAAAATATTATATTTATACACCATCATTTCATTAATATTCTAAAAAGGGTAATATTTTTTCATGAAATGTTTATTTTTAATAATAATTTGATAAATTAAAATAATATCTAGAAAATCCACTTGTTCTAGCTCCATCTGCACCTATAAAGTCATTGCTTCTATACATCTTATCAACTGAATGTACCTTGGGAGAACTCCTATGTCATAACCCTAATTTTTCCATAAAATTTAAAACTTGTAAAAATAGAGATTATTTTCTAGCTATAAATTTATTGGCCAACATAAATAATTCCTGAATCAAACAAGTCTTTTTATTAAGATTAAATCAAGTTCACAAATCAAAATGCAAAACATCAAACACAATGCAAGGTAATTTACAAGGGTTAGTTTTATACAAATTTTAAATTCCATGTTAGTGACATGTTATGAATCCTCTAACAAATTATCATGTACTATTGGCCTTGAACACCCACTAACAAATCATTATATACAACATATAAGAATAACTACATCTTTACATTAACCACTTGTAATTGGTTAGATCATTATAGGGAAGGACTAATTGATTTACCCATCAATAATAACCATAAAAAATTAAGGCACCAATCTCATATTGATAGGATCTTAGAGAATTAAATATAGACATTCATCTAAATCCTTCGACAAATATACACACTGTGTTAAGATTATGATCCCACTATAAAATAAATATGAGTGGAATCCATTAATATCTATGTTCAACACACCAAGATGGTTTCCCATCATATTTTTCATATAATTTTTATTACCAAATCATCTAAACATTAACATTTACACCAACCATTAACATATTACTCTAATGCAACACACATATCATGTGACCCTTTAAATAATATTAAATATACCTGTAGCTATAGCTTTGATTTATGACCATTTATACTCCAAGAATAACCCTCAAAGATTGATTCACGATTATCACACTAGTATGGGATCCTCACTTATTTTATTATCTATATCCATATTTGCATTCAATAGTTAAAAATTATAAACTTGATATTCTCTTAATTAAATTTCACCAAATTTCTATCACTGCCACTTAAGACATTTACATCCATATTTACACCAAGCATATTTAACCCATACTAATATCTATGTTATTTATTTAACATACATAAATATTTATTTATATGTATGTCCCCATAAATATATACATAAACATATATGTTTTGATATCTGAACCAAATAACTTTAGTTAGGATTTAATATGAATATAGTTTCAACTTTGTATGCATTAAACTTTACAAAACCTTTTAAAAACCACTTCAAATGACATTAGGTTCTCTACATCATGACACTTCATATCCTAATTATGTAACCCCACTTTCAGAGTAATAGATATATAATTTAATTACAACAAAACAAAATAAAAACTTTTGCATCCTTTAACTTAACAACATTTTATAATAATAGTTGATAACTAAAATGGAAGGCACTTTTCTTTATAATTCCAAATGGATCCATCACACACTTCAAATATCATCAAAAATGTATGCATATGATATGAATAATGATGTATGTATGTATTTATATATTTATGTGTTTGTGTGTGTCGAAGTGTATTTTATTATGTCTTTAATAATGTACATTTCAACACACACACACACACACACACACACACACACACACACACACACACACACACACACACACACACACACACACACACACACACACACACACACACACACACACACACACACACACACACACACACACACACACACACACACACACACACACACACACACACACACACACACACACACACACACACCCACACACACACACACACACACACACACACACACACACACACACACACACATACATATACGTATACATATATATGTACATACACACACACACACACATATACATATACATATACATACATATATTTATATGTATGTGTATGTGTATGTGTATGTGTGTATGTATATGTATGTTTATGTGTGTATGTGTGTGTGTGTGTGTGTTGAAATGTAAATTATTAAAGACATAATAGCATACACTTTAACACACAAAAACACATAAATATACACATATATACATACATCTGCATACATTTATGTAGATGATATGCATAATGATGTATGTATGTATGTATGTATATATTTGTGTGTTCGTATGTGTCAAAGTGTATGTTATTATGTATTTAATAATGTAAATTTCAACACACGCGCGCACACACACACACACACACACACACACACACACACACACACACACACACACACACACACGAGCTCAAGACCATTATGGCAGTGTAATAATTTTTTTAGGGTTTTACAAGTTCGAGTATATATATATATATATATATATATATATATATATATATATATATATATATATATATATATATATATATATATATATATATATATATATATATATGCACTCAAGACCATTATGGAAGTGTAATAATTTTTTTAGAGTTTTTCAAGTTTGAGTAAATTTTTTATTGTTTATGCCATAATGTAAAGTGATATAACACTAAAAAGGTTGGTAATAATCCCAATAGATAAATTGGTATGGACTTAATTTTGCGATTTCATATAAAACATTTGTATGTATAATCACGTATGCATTTGGTTATTTCAATAATGTTATATGTGATTATATATATATATATATATATATAATGTTTACAAAAGCTTAAAAATTTAATTCCATACTAATTTATTTTTTGGGACTATTACCAATCTTTTTGGTGTTATATCCCTATACATTATGTGTGTGTGTGTGTGTGTGTATATATATATATATATATATATATATATATATATAATGTTTACAGAAGCTTAAAAAATTAATTCCATACTAATTTATTTTTTGGGACTATTACGAATCTTTTTGGTGTTATATCCCTATACATTATGGCATAAACAATCAAAAATTTTACCCAAACTTGAAAACCCTAAAACATTTTATTCCAATACCATAATGGCTTTGAGATCTAGTTTATTTTTATCATTTTACCTAATATTTTTTTCCATGCCAACAATCATTAGTATACAAATATATTTAAATCACAAACATCGACTCATTCCTTGTACACAATAGAATTACCAAACTAAAATAAGAGTTATGCATAGTTAGTGATAAACTCTTAAAATATGCCTGGTGTAACTAGTTTAACTCATTTATGACCTCAATGATGATAAACAATTCTATTACAAATCATTATTAGTTTATTTCATTAGGTGTAATCACTTCATGGTTGTAACAAACACATTCCTCTCAACCAATATGTGGAGAATAACATAAACCAATCGCTATCATGTTAATCATAATGTGTAATTTAAAATGTAGTGACTTTGTTTCAAATACCCATAAGATATATGAGATTTTCATTAAAAATTAAACAAATATCATGCATATATATATATATATATATATATATATATATATATATGATAAATAATACAACTAATTATGACTATTGTCAAAATGAATACACTTACAAGGGTGAGCACCCACTCATATTCCCATTCTACATGAATACCACTTATGCATCATTAAGATAGAAATGTTATACATTATTGAAATATATAGTCACATAATTAACTTAGTTATAATTAATAATTCAAATTTCCATACCGTGAGATTCATAATGAAGCACAACACAATATCATAATTCCTTAATGAATGCATATAGTCTATTAGTTTAACAATCCCTACATAATATGCATGTCATTAAAAACTATAAGAGTGATATGTATTTCCATGGATCATATCTAAATCACCATATCCCATTATTATATTACTTGATAAAAGGATACTAACCTCATGTTATAACAACTATAATGAATACCCTATAATTCCTTATTTATCCATAAATAAGGAACATTAATAATATGTAAATTTTTTCATACACATAATATCCTTCAATTATGTTATTTGCATCAATAAAAGAATGACATCATTAAATACAATCATTACCATTTAATTTTAATTAATATAATCCATACCTTACAACTATGTTATTTATAGTTGAATACATGAACCACACAATATTTTACATAATACAAAGTAATTCATGTATCTATTCTATAGCCATCAAAATTTAAGGACATTACATCTCAAATATATAAAGTATACCCTGTAAGGTTTGTGATGTATTGAAAACAATTTTATTTTCCTATGAATGCAATCCTATAATATTTACAAGCATACACCATACAATAAAAAAACTTAATCTTCCTTGCAGGGTTGTCCAAAATGAGTATATATTTTCCCAAAAAAGTAATATACACTTTTATCAGTAGCCCTTATAGTATATGAAATATTCCGCATAGAAGTTTCCCACTGAGAATGTCTTGTATCCAAATCCACCCACATGCTTGAGATAAGTCCAAAAATAGATAGGTTTCCTTATCCACTCCAACCATCAATTGGAGATCGAAGCAAGAATCCATCCACAAAAACACAACACTCAACTGAACCACAATAGTGATGCAATAATGACCAATAATATAGGGTCTCAAAAATTAACTGACATACTTAGGATAAACCTAAAATAAGGGTTTTTGAAAATAACCATCATTTCAACAAACTCAGAATAAAATACCAAAAATGTAATTTACACCCAAAACAAGAAAAACTCATAAAACCATGTTAAATCTTTAAGCAAACAAGAAATCCAACCAATCCATTACACCATTTTAGTTACTAATTACCATTTATGGTTGATTATCTTAAATTATCTAACCATAATGGGTATCCTTGACTAAGTGCCATTTATAATAAATGGCAGGTCATTCAATAACAACTATTCCAAACCCCATACATTGTTCATATTAGTGAATACATGCACTCATTGAAATAGAACAATTAAAAATAAAAAACTTACTTTTTTCTCAATACAAGGTGATACCATGAAGTGTTTATGGATTGAACAAAGCTCTTCTTCTTTTCTTTCTTTTTTTCCCATTGTTCCTTCCTTTTTCTTCTTCTCTTTCCTTTTTTTCTTACCAATCTCTTTATCCAACATTGGTAGTGACCATTCCATTTGGTAGAACTATGAGTTTTATCACATGTAAATCCCACTCAATTCTTCCCCTAAATCATGCATGACACAACATCGATATTAAACCTATGAATATCACACATTTTCCTCTCCAAAAATCCACCTCTATGTGCATGATTACTAATCTTCATGTAGGCTACCGTGAAAGAATCGAGAAACTTCTCAAAATGATGAGGAAACCCTAATCATCATTTTCTAAAGTCAACCAACTCACTCATGGTTGGGTAACTCACCTCCCATTGCTAAATATACCATTGAACAAAGTTAATAGCTTAGGTTTATATATAACATTAAACACTTTTAATCACTATGCCTTTCACCTAAGTCTTATGGTTTTAGCTTTAGACATGGCCCTATTAAGTGTAAGTCTTAGTACCTTATGGAATATAATAACACAAAAAAAATTCATTATTTTATATCAAAACTAAATGAATAAAATAATTACCTATGTCTTATAATGAACTTTATAACCATGGTGTCAGCCTTCCATTCCTAGTATCTTATTATATCTCTAGTACACAAACCTGACCTAGTCTTTTAACAAGGATTATAAATCATCCAAGATCTCACAACCTTAAAGTGGCATACATTTTTTTAATTACATCATTGATGTTGGTAAGACTCATATTAACATTAAACTATTTGATTAATTGTTCAGTTAACCATAAATAAATACAATACAAATGATGACACAAAAAACCATCTAGTTAACCATTGAACCCAAACTAAATAACACAAATATAAAATAGATTGACCAATACAAAGGCTCAAATTGGGTTTTTTACACTACTACATCACCATTGTGGTCTACCTATGTACTATGTATTTGCCATAAAGCACATAGATTCTAATTCCAACCAATGTTTATCTATTACATACCTACAAACAAGCCACATAAACATCAATAATATCCAATCACAATAAATAGTAATGAATAATATCATAATATTATTTAAAATACTGCATTAATGATTAAAATTCAATTTAAACTAATAAATAATGTTTTACAAATCAAATAATGTATACAATACATGTCCATATAACATAATAATATAAAAATAATTTTGATAATCAATCAAATTCAATGTGTTTGGTATGTGTGGTCATGACATCCACCCTCCCTTAATAATGGTTCCATCCTTGGAGCCTAAAATAAATAATGATAATGCTACTAAAAAATATTTTCATCTTCCTAGGTAGCACTCCTTTCTCCCATTTGATCCCATTAGACCAATACTTGCTATAATTTTATTTTTCATGGATCAATGCTTCACTAAGTCAAGATATTGATAGGATATAAATAAATTATTTCCTCACCCTCCACCTTAATATTAACCAAATTTAAAATATGTAAGGGATATACAAAATATTTCATTAATAATGCTACATGAAAAACATCATGGATTCTAGACAAAGGAGGAAGAATGAGATGATAATCCACTAAGATGATCCTTTCCACTATGTTAAAAGGTCCCACATAATGTGGTTATAATTTATTAGATTTTACAAAATTTATTTATCTATTTTTAAGTCTTACTCAAAAATAATTTATCTAAAAATTAAAATATTTATGAGATCTTTTTAGGTATGCATAACTTTTATGCTAATCAGAGGTAGCGTTCAATCTTTCTTTTATAATAGTAATTTTCTCATCATACTCTTGAAAAAAATTGGATTAAAAAACACATGGTTTTCCAAGTTATTTTAACCCAATGAAGTTATACATTTTCACCCATTTAAAGCTTCAAATGGTAGCATCTTGATTTGTAAATGTTAGG
The DNA here is from genome assembly GCA_037957365.1 of Torreya grandis. Lineage (NCBI taxonomy): Eukaryota > Viridiplantae > Streptophyta > Pinopsida > Cupressales > Taxaceae > Torreya > Torreya grandis. The sequence goes on from JARHVA010001698.1 coordinate 2,496,571, forward strand.
TGTTATTATAAGAAAATTCTACCAAGCATAGGGAGTGTTCCTAATTATACTACTAATCCATGACATACATTCACACCATGTCTTCAATAATAATATTTAGAATTTTAGTCTACCCATCTATTTTTGGATGATAAATTGAACTAAAATTTAACTTTATACCAAAAACCATTATAGTTTGCCAAAACCAAGAAGCGAATAACTTATCTCTATATGATATGATCACTTTAGGTACACCATGTGTAGACACACAATTTTGGCCACTTTTGTGCCTAAACTAAAATTCAATTCAATTTATAGAACATAACACAATTTAAGCCTATAAATTACCAAAATGCCCAAATTTATCTACATAAGGGATTTATTTACTCAGAAAGATGGCAAGGCTTGCTTATTTGGGGTATTACCCTATATGCATCAATAACCTAGTTAGGTTTCAACCCTAATCAAATTATAACCTAGTAATTTGACACTCTTGGCTTGTTGAGCTATTAATTCAAAACATTTAAATTATTTTGAAAAGCCAAAAATCACTAAGCAAGATTAATTACATTTCAAATCTTAATTATATTACATAAGTAAAAATTCCAAGTTGAATTAGTGAATTTAATTTATCTAAAAAGGAATTTTTATCCAAATATGAATTCAACGTCAAATGAGCTAATAAAGTGATTTTTTAATTCCTAATATTATAAAAAGGTGGGTCACAACCTCAAAAATATCTAAAGTTAATTGTCATGGCTCATAAATATCTAAAACTAAGGTGTTAAGATTTCATGAGTGCTTTGACCAACCCAAGGTTATCTTGACTCAACATAGGTTATTTTAGACTCAACCAAGATTATAATTTAACCTAACATCCTTAGGGTTAGATTTATATCTTAGAGATATAAATACATGTGCACACACCTTATGCCAACAAGATTTTGTGTGCAAGGTTTTTCTATAGGAATGCCTTCAAGAAGCCATTGAGAGAATTTTTTAGGTTTATGCCAGTATTCACACCAAGCCAAGATAATAGCAAAGCAAATTTATAAGTTATGATTAGAGAAGTATTACCACCATGGAGAAACATTGATAAGTGTCTCTAATGTCATAGACTAAGCATAAACATCCTTATGCTAACAAGTGGACATTAGATTCGATAAAGGAGGTAAAATTATTATGTTCTTTTTATATCTATTTTTTTATCTTGTTCATTTTGTTGTGTTCCCCTTAGTTCTTAGGCAAGAGTGTTTGGTTCTATTATATTTTTATGCATGAATTTTTTATTAGCTTCACTAACAAGTAACTAAGAAACATTTGTGTGCTCTTTGAACTCATAAGATACATAATGGCATGCCTAGTGAGACTACACATCCTATATGGCCAAGGATAATGATGTTCAACCTATATTTTTATAACAAAATCATTCAATTCTTCAAGTCTAGAGTTTTGTGCTTTAAAATCCCATCATTCTATTTTTTGTGTAATCAGTATCTTCACCCTGTGTAGTGGTGAATTCACCATTTCCATGATCTATTTGTGATCTTTATTTATGAATAAATAATGGTTTCCAAAAAACATCTTTGAAATACTAAACTATGACATCACTAACTATAAATAGTGGCTTTGACCTTTATAAATAATTATTTTGATAAGTAACATTACAAATCATTTTGATGACTTTGCCTATTTTCAGCCTATAATCAGTGACTTCACCATATTAATAAGTGGATTTACCATATTTAATAGTGATTTCACAAAAATCTAGTCTATCTGTGTGTATTCTTAGGAAAATAATGAATTCACTAAAAATTTTGGATTCATTTTATTTCATAAATGGTGGCTTCACTCTTTATTTTCAAAAACCTAAAAGCTCAAAATGGAATTTTATTTATTGATTTGATATTTGATCTAAACACAAGAAAATCCCCTAACATTTTTTCAAGAACTAAGGTGGAGAAAGAGAGGCATAAAAACTTCTAAATCTCACATCTAATTTTATTTATTTCTTAAAATAAACCTAATCAAACTTGTCTTTTAGCATTTCAAAGTTTTTTGTACAAGTGAAAACAAGGCCAAGGGTTCAAAATTTTAATCACATTTGAGTTGGTACTTTTAAAAATAACATACACTTTACTTAGATATATTAATAACTTTTTCTCTTTTTATTTGTTCCTTGTTTATTATCTAGTTTTAAATTTCTTATATTAAATTCTTTGATTGTGGTAAACCAAAAACTATAGCATGTATGTTATCCCCCCATCTCCTATAGGGAACTAAAGTGACCAAAAGAACTTAGTTTATTGCCTTGTTTGGTTAGTATTATTTTAAATAATGTCTCACATGCAGTTCCTAAGCTCTAAATGACTTGGATGACCTATAAGCAACCTCTAAATTCTTTCCATTTTCATTTATTTATTTTCTTACATTTGACTTGTGGGTGGGAGTTCATTGCCTCCTCACAAGTTCTTTAAGGGTGTGTTGAGCTAAGGTTTCATATCTTATCATTTTACCAACTGAAATCTATGGTGGGTTATATAAATTAGGCATGTGATACTAGGATTGCTAGGGGTTTAAGAAAATATCTTCTCTAATTCTAACAAAAATCTCAGTTATCTCATGCTAAACATAAAAATTCACTAAACAGTACACAATTGAAGTCACTATACAAAGGAATAGATCTTTGCATAGTAACTTATTGATTTTGAACCCAATTAATGTGATGCACCCTTATGTTAGCCACACTTGGGACCATTTAGCATGTTTTGAAACATATAGATTTTAGTTAACCCCACTTACTATGAAATGTCTTGCCAAATGTTGAGTTTTCCTCACTTTAATTTTGTGCCACATATTAATTCTTGAGAGATAGAAGAGGGCGTAAAAACTCTACCTATGCCTATTTTTTAATTTTTATATTAAAACTTAATTCTTCATGAACATTGGTATATCGATGTAAACTTTGGTTAAACATAGAGGCACCTATGTTAATTTTAGGGATAGGATGAGGCATTAGTGTTATTTCTATTTTATTTAATTTACATGTGTGTTTTAGATTAAAATTATTTATTTGTATTGTCAATTCAAAACAAGTCCAAAACTATAATGTTTTTTACACACCACTTTAGCCTAAGAGGTGTTTGAAACCAAGTTCCAAAACCATCATTATACCTTTTATTTCAAGCATGCAGTTATGCTACCAATTTTGGTCTAGCCCTTTTGCCTTAGAACATTTGAATCTTTTTATATTAAATTTGAAACTCAATATTTCAAAGTACAAATCTTAAACTAATTAGGTTTATGCCAAAGCCTCATCTAAACTATGATTAGGCAGTCTACCTTCTATGTTTGGATTATGATACATGGGTTAGTTACCTATTTGATCTAAAATACACTTTGCCTATACTTAATTGTTGTTTGTTGTTTTGTGTCTTGTTTGAGAGTCCTTTGAGCTAAGTTATTGCCACATGCCTTGTTTAAAGTTTGTTGTGTTAAGTTTGAAAATTTTCATAGTTCCATCATCAAATAGTCTATTATGAACCAAGTATTAGGTCTTAATGAGCTAATTATCGAGTCTCACCCAAGTAAATTTCCTCAGTTTACATTATTTTCAAGTTCTTTTTTTAGATTGATCTTTATTTCTGAGTCTAGCCTTGCTTTTTTTAATGTTAAATGATTATAACCACCTTTCAGAAAAAGTTTATTATTCTTTTGACATATTTTTAATTATTCTACCTTATCTAGATACTTTTGTCACTGATTATAATCACTTTTGGGAAAACTAGTACATTAGTCATAGATAAGTTTTGACCTTTTATGTTACCTTTTACCACTAATTATAACCACCTTTGGGAAAATAAATAACTTTGTTAGACCAGTTTCAAGGAGTTTATTTTATTTTAAATTTGCCTAGTTTAGTTGTTTTACCCTTTGGGCCTCTTTTACAAAGCCAAAGGTTATTTATTTTTAGACCTCAATTGTTCTCTACATTTTATACCCTTTTTTTCATGAGACCTGGCCATAGATCTGAACATGCCTCATGACAGACATAGAAAGACTATGTATGATCTAGACTATGAGAACTTTGTGACTAGTGACCCTTTTGTTCAAGAGTTATATGGTGATGACATATCTTATGATATGGATCCCTATCCATATTATAATATTACATACATTTAATATAGGTTAGACCCAATAGTTTAGTATTTGGTGACTACACCTTCCTATCTAGTACAAGAACAAGAATAAATGGCACAATGCCTTTCTCAAGTGATGCCTTTAGTAGAACAAAGGCAAAAAAAACTTAATACGTTATAACACCAATGCAGATAATTTAAAATCTATACTTATTTGATTTTCATTTTTTAGATAATAAATATGAAATTCTCATTAGGGCCATTGAATTAGGAGCCAAGTTCTTGTTAGAATTTCCACACAAAAAGTCTGAGTGGTTTGATTAGAACTCCTTGTAATGTACCTTGAAACCAATAATTTGAATAGGCATCAACTAATTATGGTCAATATTTAGTCTAAATGTCATGTCAAATCCAAAGTATGCTTGCAAAAATAAAAGTTCCTATGAATGATCAAATAGAGTAGGTGTAGCAATCATAGCAAAATTATGTCAACTTAGCTTACAATTTTAACACAATGGCTATTTATAACATGTCACTTATTGAGATACCTTATTTAATAGGTAAAAAATATATGCTTTAGAATATGAAAACTAAAACATAGACATATTTATCTAAATCATGTTAGTTTGTGACATTTTTAATGTCTCCATAACAACCGAAGAAATTGTCACTCAAATGGTATATGTCACTCAAAACATTATGGATAGCTACATGTACACTCTAATTTAAACCAAAGTGGTTCTAATTTACCATCAAGTAATACATAGTATATTATGACCAATACCATGAGCAGATTACAATAACATGTGATAGGTATACATATTTATTAATATCAAAAATAAACCTCCACTCTTCAACCAACTACTTACTTGAGTGTAAAATAGGGGGTAAAAATCCAAAAACAATATAACTTACCACCTTAACAAGTTTAGAATACTACAACAATTCAATAAGGGGTAATAAATGTTCCACCATAACAAGCACAAACCAATATACCTGATTAATAAAAAATGTTACTTAATCCATAACATGTTTTTATTGGTTAAAAGTGCTAGTTGGTCAATAACAAAAAATACCAAACCCCCAACAAGTGCCTATATAAAAATAAGTGTTTAATTAATAACAAGGTCCCAATATATATCATATGTTAGGAGTTAAGAAATATTTTCCTTTCACCCAATGGGTATCACACATACAATAGGGATCTAACTTTCAACACCTTTAACAATAGGTATCTAGTCAGTAATATGTTCCTTGTATACAACAAGGTTCCACAAGTTGACAACAATTTCCTTCCCAAACCTAGAAATAACAACATATCCCATAGCTATAAATGCCATTACCACAGCCACAATTCGTTAGTCAAGGCTATATATCCAATCTAAACCACAATGTATTCCAACAACATGTATTTCATATCCATAGTACAATCCTAAATCATAGATAAGTATACCTAGTTGTCTAACCAATTCAACCACCATTACATAATATGGCTACCTCAATTAAGGTAATCCACCTTTTATTGTGCAACCACCAAAAAAATAGGCCACTCCATTTAACTTCCTTGCAATAAATGAAGGATGAAATTCAAGTTATTCAGACTAGAAAGCGAACAAAAAACTTCAAACTAGATGATATATACTCATATCCATTCAACATGGATTATATGTTGAGCACAAGATTATAGTTATGGACATTGGCCAATAAAAATAGAAGAGTGTTGAAATCTTTGATCCTTACTTGAAATGTTGGAGAGCATTGATGAGCCAATTTACTCATAATTTTCTAGATAAATAGTTGGTCATAATATTTATCAAGAGTTTACAGAGTGATATATCTTAACATCTCAATCTATAATATGTTCATACATTTGAAGAAGTTATAAATAAATGAATATATATTGAGAAATCCCTTGTTAATAAAGGGATAATCAAGATATCTTCTTCTAACCAAAGCTAAAATCAACATCAAAACTAGTAAAACTAGAATCAAAACCAAAGCCAAAACCAGAATCAAAACCCAATTCAAATACCAGCTTCAACACCACCTCAGGCTAATAAAAATGAGATACCAAAACCTTATAACTACAAAAATATTGTTGTTTTCAATGTGGTCGCTGAATCACACCATGTTTAGATGGTGAAAATGCCATTTGTCCATTTACCTCCACTTATTCAATAACTACCACCTCCATATATTTAACTAAGGACTCCATAAAACCAATAGATATAGAATCAAAACCAACTACAAGCCCCTCCTCTAAGGATAAGACCACCCATTTCTAGATAATTCAGTGACCTTGGTGAGCCTATTAAATTTGTGTTCCAAAAATTATTTTGAGAAAATATGATCAATTAGCCAATAACGAATCCATTACTTGAAGGTATTCATTTTCTTAATTTTGTGAGTACATCATGTTAAAGGACATTCCATATTTTGGTGTATCCAACTTGGGAATTTGATTAAGAAAATGTTGGAAAATGGAGAGATATAAATAGAGATCCATGCTCCTACGACTAATTATAGCTTGGGCATTTATCATAATCCATTTTTATGACATAAAAATAGCAAAAAATAGTAATAGTACCAAAAACAACAATAAAAATGGTAGATAAATCCATTGTAAAATCAATAATAATAATGTTAACCATAATAATAATAACAAAATGGTCAGAACTAAGGGAAAACTGACCAAACCAACCAAAGAGGCCATCATTCCATCATGTATACTTATAACAATGTTATAAGACACATTTTAGGTGATCATGTTACCAATATCACCATTAACCCTCGACCAACTACCAATAGAATAAAAACCTTGCCCAATAATGCCTATAATCCAAGCAATGCCTACCAACCTTCTTCTATCATTAATTCTTCTTCAGACCATGTTTGTATCCAGGCTCAACACTACCCTATAATTATCATTTCATGACCCATTACCTTCCCAACTAACTATGAAATCTAAGTACCAGATTGATATTGTGTAATCACAACTTGATAATCCAAGATCTCTATTAAGGGACCATAGTCAAATATCACAAATGAGCCCATTCAACCTTCCATGCCTATCAAAAATAAATCAACTAACAAATTTAAGGGGGAGACCTATAACATTATGGAGTAGCTAAAGAGGACACCTATGCAATTATGCATCATGGATTTGTTGTGTACATCAACCATCTAAAAATACATCTTAAATGAGTACTTGAGCCAATCCCTTATACCAAATGACATCAATCTAGACAAATTCCAAGTCATGTTATGACACTTGGCCCTTGGCCAACATCTTACATTTGACTAAAATGATATGTCATACTTGAACATTTTACATAATAACATGTTTTACATTGAGGTCAGTATAATAAACCATAGATTTAAATGCATCCTTGTAGACAATGGTTTAGGCCTCAACATTATGTCTCTGAAGTTGATCAAACATCTTCAATATACATCAGTTGACTTGTAGCTACATACTATTTCTATCAAGGCATATGATAACAGGGAATGGGAATATCAAGGTACTATCAGCTTGTTAGTGGTCATTGGACCTTTGACCCATGACACTCTATGTCATTTTTTAGACCTAGAATTATCTTACAATTTATTATTGATCTAATCTTAGATCCATGAAATCAGGGCCATACCTTCCATGTTGCATTAATGTATAAAATTTCCTCATTCAAGAATCAAAGTGACTATATTAGCTGATCTCTAACCATATTAGTATTATAAATGTCTTGAGGCTGAGAATAAGAGCTATAAATATCAATTTGGCATGAATCCTAAGCCCAAATTTGATAGAGGAAGAGCTGAGAAAGGTAAAATCCATTAAATCAAGACCAAAATCTAATTAAATTAACCTAGGTAGCCTAATTTTTACCTCATATATGACTCCACTAGACACTACTAATCATTTTTATATAACTAACAAAGGTCTCGTAGAATATAATACCCATTACTCATTCCATATTGTCAAATTGCCACAAAATCTTAAATATTATGGGAGATCCAAGACCAAGACTACTTACATGGAGTGGTAGACCAAGGGAAAATATTAGCTAAATAAACCCATTATTTTCAAACTAGCCTTTGGCTTAGAATAGGACCCCTTAGTTGAAGATGATTCATGGCTTTAGACTAATGAATTAGATGATTGTTACCAAAGTGAAAAGTATCATATTCTTAATTAGATTATGGATCACCTAGATTATGAAAGCAGAGGCTTGGGGCTACATCAATAAGGAATGACTGAGCTTGTCTCTATGACCAAGTATAAAGGAACCCAAGGTATTGGATTTAGACCACTTGGGAGTTGACCTCACTTACCTTATTCACATTTTAACACCATCAACTAGTGAAGATGATGTTGAAAGTGACATTGGCTTTGATTATAACATCTATGATGACCTTGAAAATATGAAATTTGTTTAAATCCTATGTCATTTGTACTATTAACCTTGTTTATCAACTTTCACTATTAATCCTTTATCACCCACATCTGCTAAACTAGGACCAACAAGAGTCAACAATTCCATTATAAAATTTTGAAAATGATGAGGCCATATTTGAATTTCTAGGATTGAGGAATCACATTCCTCTTGGAGATCACAAATAAGACTTTTCTATCAGATTGTATCCTATTACCTATTTTAGAGAGAAGGTGAATTTCCTTGGCTAAAATAAAAAAATAAAAAAATCAAACATTGAGGTCTAAAAGTGAACTTATTTGAGGTGCTTTCTGACCAGGGTAAAAGTAAATAAAAATAAAAGTCTCTTCATGAAAACCAATTTTATTTTTCCATTAGATGGGGATGTTAACCCCTCTTCTTATGAAGCACATGAGACCTATAGTCCAAAGCTTATTTATGGATCAGAGATCAGTACTAAGGAGTGACAAGATTTTTCATAGATTGTTCAAGATTGCCTTGAGTTATTTCTTTCATGTAATTTACCATCATTAGGAGATTATAATTTATCATATTTAGGAGAATTAGATGAACCAGATTGATAAGAGGACTTTTCCATTACCAACTAATTTACCTACTTGTCAACTATTTTAGAAGATGGTTTTACACTTCTTTTGCAAGACACTTCAAAGGTCAATACTAAGACTCCAAAGGACATAAAGTAGATAAAATTGGGTGCATCCCTCACTGAGGAAGGATGTGAAGTTTTTATAGACGTTCTGTAAGAATTTGTTGACATATTTACATGGGCTTATTTATATATTTTAGGGTTAGACCCTACCTTGGTTGTAAACCATTTTTTTTAGATCCTAATAATAATCTCTTGAAGTAGAATCTATATAAAATACATCCTCATATTATGGTGCTAATTAATAAAGAGTTGGATGAAGTCTTAGATGCGAGATGCATCAAGGCAATCAACTATTCAAAGTGAATTTCAAACATTGTGCTAATAAGTAAGAAATTAGAAGGTATCAAAATCTACACTAATTTTAGGGTTATCAACAAAGTTTTCCAAAAAAAATAATTTCCTCTACCTAACATTGACATGATATTCAACTCAATTACTAAATATGAAATGCTTCATCTTATGGATGGATTTTCATGATATAACTAGATTGGAATTACACTAAAATACTAGCATAAGACAACATTTAACACTTCATGGGAAATGTTTTGTTATCAAGTGATGTCATTTGTAATTACTAATGTAAGAGCCACATATGAATGAGCCATGATAGTGATTTTATGTGATATGACGCATAACATCATTGAGGATTATGTCAATGACATCCTAGGTAAATCAAAGACCCATGTTAACCACCTATCCATACTATAAAGAATCTTTGAGACTTCACAAGTAAAATGTTAGGCTTATCCAAATAAGTGTGTATTTGGAATAAATTTTGGAAAATTATTAGGCTTAATTATTTCTCATAAGGGCATTGTAGTTGATCTAGTGAAAGTCTAAGACATTACTAAAATACCACCACTATGTATCTTGTTGTAACTTGATAGTTTGTATGATAAGATACAATCAATTCAGATGCTTCATATCAATTTTTTCTTGACAAATTCTATCCATTTATGCACTTGATGAGTAAGGGAATTAATTTATCTTGGAATGAATAGTGATATAAAGCATTTGAACATCTTAAGTAATATTTATCCAATCCACCAATTTTATTGCCATTGACATCAAATAAGACATTATTACTTTACCTATCAGCAACTAAAAATGTCTTTGGGGTACTCTTAGCATAACATGATTAATAGGGTAAATATCATGCCATGTATTATCTAAGTTTAACATTGGTCATGTATGAGCATAATTATATGTTGATAGAATTTTTTTTTTTAGCATTGGTATTCACAACCTAAAATTTATGTTATTACATATTGAACAACAAGAGCATTTTTATTACCAAAGTAGATCTGCTCAATTATCTACTTTCTAAAATAGCTTTACAGGGTCTCATGACAAAGTGTATCATATTATTGAGTGAGTTTGAAATTGAATATGCCAATTAGAAGGCAATTAAGGGGAAAGTACTCATAGATCAACTTGTAGAAGCTCCTCTTCATGATACTCAACCTCTTACATTTGGATTTATAGCTAAAGCAATTAAGACCATTGATAAATCAAAATTACCCCCTAAGGTAGAATAGTGGAATATGTATGTTTATGGTTCATTTATAGCTCATGGATTAGGTGGCAAAATATTATTTATCATGCCACATGGGGTTCTCATTCCCAAGTAATTTTGCATTAGTTTTACCTATACCAACAACATGGTCAATATGAATCAATTATTGTGGTGATTCATCAATAAGTATAATGGAACATTAAACATTTATTGGTGCATGTTGATTCTCAGTTAATCATCAATCAGGTGATTGACCAATACTAGACCAAGGATGAGAATTTGGTACCATATAAAGATATGGTTGATACTCTTAAGCATTATATTACTAAAATCTAGTTTGAAATAATACTTTGAGATAATACACTAATGGAGATCATTATTAGATCCATGATTCAAATCATAAATAGAGTAAGAGATTATTAATTTCTTATATAACATATCTTAGTGCTAGCACATGAATAATCAAATATCAAGATGTTCTATGACATTATTGGTCTCACATCCCCCTAGTATTCTAACATATATCTATATATCCAATAACAAACAATTCCACCTGACCTATCACATAAGAAACAAAAGCCTTCATGCACAAAGCATCTCATTATACCCAACTTGGACCAACCTTGTATCATAAAAGCTATGATGAAACTTTTCTTCATTATTTACCTTTAGTATAATCTAAATTAACATTGAGGGAAGTTCATGAAGGAGTATGTGGATCCCACACTAGTGGGGAAATCTTATCCAAAAAGTTATTATTGACATTTTGACCTCACATGCCAAATGTCAAGCCCTATAGTAAAAAAAATTCATGATAGCCCTTCTAGGTTTATTCATGGTACCTCAAACTAGGCATAGTCTCATGAATGTCTATTGAAAGCCTTTGAATATTATTTAATGGTCTCATGATATCATGGAGTATGATTTTGAGATCATGTGACATAGCTTCCTTACACATATTAGTGAGGTGTTAATAGTCATTATTGGTCTTGGAGTGAGAGGAAAATAATGTCAAGATGTCTTATGAAGGTTTGTTTTTATGTTTTCAATGTCATTATTATGAGTTTGTCTTATTCAAGTATTATCAAGTGTTAAGCATGGGATATACTGAGAGGAGGGGGGTGAATCAGGGTTTCATATATCTTATAAAAATTTCCCTTAACCAAATTCCACTTAATCAAACATTAAAGATATGCAATAAAACTCAAATAATAAACACCACACAAGATAGAGAGAGACACCAGATATAATGTGGAAACCCAATGTGGGAAAAACCATGAAGAACAATCTCAAGTATATGAATGAGCACCAACCCAAACAATATTCACAAGCACCAACTTTTAGGAGCACCAACCCCTTTGCTGAGCACCAACCCAGCAACTATTTGTGAGCACCAACCCATAGGAGCACCAACCCCTTTGCCAAGCACCAACCTAACAACAATTTGTGAGCACCAACCCACAGGAGCACCAACCCCTTTGTGTATAACACACACCTATCTCTCAATGTTGCTATCTCAACAAATGATAGTTCATTGCAACATCTCTTTCCTCTCTCTCACCTTTGCTCTTCTAAGCTAGATATAACAAATACAAATCATATTCATCTCTCACAATTGCTCTTCTAAGCTAGATATTACAATATCAAATCAACCTCTATCTCTCATATTACAAATGGATTCTAAAGCCTTTATTTATAGCTTTTCAAATGACCTTTAGCCTTTCCCCTTTGTGACCCTTCAATCCTCATGGAAAATGGTGCCAAACTTGTATGACCCTTTTTATCCTTGCCTTTGAAAAGTCATGTGGTAACCCTTCATGAGCAAAAACGTCCTTCCCTATTTTGTCCTTATCTTGGTGACTTTTTGTATTCCTCAAAGTGTCCCTTCATGAGAAATTGTGCCCTTCCTCTTTTGTCTTCACTTGGTGACTCTTAGAATTCCCCAAGATGACTCTTCATGGGAAAATGCATCCCATCCTTCTTTTGTCTTTACCATGTGGCCCTTTTACTTCTCCATGGGCCCTTATTTTATCTCATATGCAACCAAAATTATATTTGTTTAATATTAAATAAATATTAACTCACATTAACCAAGATATAACAATTATAAACATTATTAAATGTAATGGGGATTTTATCACAAATAATGCTAGACCTTTGAAATCAATGACAATATTTCCAACAATCTCCCCATTTGTCATTGATGGAAACCTCAATCCTTAAACTACCACATCCTATCACCTACACATACTATCATCTAAAAACATACAATAACTCATCCTTATTGTAGCAACCTGTACCTATTCCTTGTACCTAATTTTGCACCTATACTTGTACCTATTATTCTCCCCCTTTGACATCAATGGCAAAGGGCCTACCTGGAGCTAACACTTAGCTCCCCCTCAATTTATGCTAAAAATCAATGGCAAGAAGTAATATAAATTACTCCCAACTCCTCTCACAAATATTTGAATGTGTCCTTTGATCGTGCCTTTGAGAAGATATCTGACAATACATACACATTGTTCCCTGTCCTTTGAGCATCTACAATCAACTCATTTGAATCTTTTCTTCTAATCTCAAAACCTTAAGCATGAAAATTTAATGTGTATCCCTGATCACATATTTGACTAACACTCAATATATTATGCTTAAGACCTTTTACATATAAAACATTTTGTCTTGATTTTACCATAATCCAAACTCAAAGTACCTTTTCTAGCTATCCTAGTAGTGGTTTTATCTCTGAATCTCACTGTGCCACCATTGATATTCTTTAGAGATATGAACTTAATTTTATCTCTTGTCATATGCCTCATATATCTGCTATCAATTAACCATGGCTGATCTTTATTTCTTACATGCAGAGCTGTCTAAACCATCATAGAATCTTTAGGTTGTTTCTTCTACCATGAACATGTCCGAACCTTCTTCTTGATTAATGAAGCTTTGAAACTCTGATCGTTCTTGATTGACTCGAACATACTTCTACAATACCGAGCTATGTGTCTAAAGTTTTTGTGCTTGTAGCATATTTTGGTCTCTTCATCAAAGCTTAATAGAGGAGCAAAAGAGTTGTGGCTTCTACTTGACTCTACTTGACTTTCCTTTTCCTTATTTCTAAAATTGTTAGCTCTTTTTATACATTCTAATTTCTTGTGACCATATCCATTAAAATAAAAACAATAGCCATAAAAATAAGACCTGTCTATATATCTCTGACCTGGTTATCTTTTGTAGCTTTATTCCTTCCATCCTTCTCTATTTGAAATGTCCTCTGTATTCTTCACTTCTCACCTTTTTGTTTCCTCTTTTGTAAGAGCTTCAGAATAGATCTTTTTCTCAAATCTATTACCTATCTTATCTAAATTTGCTTTTTGAATTTCCAATATCTTATTCAATATGTTAGTGCTATCCTTAAATTTTGAGTCACTAACTACTTTATCATTGACTTCTTTCTTAATATCTTCTTTTAAAGAGGCAATTTCAATAACATACCTTTCACAATCTTTTCTTGTTATTGCCAATTGTGTTGTTAGATCTTCTTCATTCTTCTTGGCTTCTTGAAAGTGTGCTTGTAGATCTTCAATCATTTCCTTTGACTCCTATTCATTTTTCTCAATTTGGCACTTTAATCTTTGATTCTTCTTCTCAATAGCTTTTAACTCTTCTAGGGCACAAATGAGTTCTCCTTCCATATTCACTTTAGCTTCTTCCTCTTCTTCTTGATCATGTTCATGTATGGCCATGAATATAATCTCTTCTTCTTCTGAATCCCTGACTCCACTATCTTTGACTGAGCTAGGATCCTTTGAATATAGGCTCTTCTTCTTGAATCCCTTCTTGGATTTGCCTTTGAAATTCTTCTTGTATGTAGGCTTTTCTTCTTCATCATCATTACCCTTATTTGGGCATCTAACGAAAAAATGTCCAATCTTTCCATAATTAAAACATTTAAAAGGTAATTTTCCTTGATATTTACCTATTCCTCTTTTTGGCTTGTGAATGAAAAGTGCTTCATTGTCATCTTCATCATCACTAAAACTATCACTTGATTCTTGAATCTTAGGTTTCTCTTTATTTGATGTCTTGAAAGCTGCTTCTCTCTTTGAGGGTTTATCTTGTTTTTTCCACATCTCATATGCCATGATTATACCATGAAACTCATCCATCTTTAGCTTGGCTAAATTCTTCATCTCCTTGATTGCCAAAACCTTTGCATCATATCTCATTGGTAGAGATCTCAAAACCTTTTGCACCACCATTGACTCTTCCAACATTTCTCCAAGACCTTGAATCTGATTTACTATTTGATCAAAGAATAAGAGATAACTTGTTATATCTTCTTCTTCTTCCATCTTCAAACTTTCAAACTGTCTTCTAAAAGTCTAAAGCTTAGCTTGTTGAACCTTTCCATCACCTTTGTAAATATTCTCAAGTTTTACCCAAGTTTCATGAGTAGATTTGCATTACATAACTTTAAAAAAATTAGATTCAAATAAACCACATAAAATAGTATTTAAAGCTTTAGCATTACATTCACTTGCCTTCTTTTTTGCTAGAGTAATTGCAGATGTTTGTGGCTCTTCATATTCCTCCACCACTTCTTTCCATATGTTGAATCTAAGGGCCATCAAATAAGTCCTCATTCTTATGCTCCAAAAATCATAATTCATCCCATCAAACAAAGGTGCCTTATTTATAGAAAATCCTTCCTGTGACCCACCCATCATGCTTTCCCAATTTACCTTCAAGCTGTAAAACTTTTCAAGAATGAACCTGCTCTGATACCAATTGTTAAGCATGGGATATATTGAGAGGGGGGGTGAATTAGTATATCATATATCTTATAAAACTTTCCCTTAACCAAATTCCACTTAATCAAACATTCAAGATATGTAATAAAACTCAAACAATAAACACCACACAAGATAGAGAGAGACACTAGATATAATGTGGAAACCCAATGTGGGAAAAACCATGGAGAATAATCTCAAGTATATGAATGAGCACCAACCCAAAAAATATTTGCAAGCACCAACTTGCAAGAGCACCAACTCCTTTGCTAAGCATCAACCTAGCAACTATTCGTGAGCATCAACCCATAAGAGCACCAACCCCTTTGTCGAGCACCAACCCAACAATAATTCATGAGCACCAACCCATAGGAGCACCAAACCCTTTATCAAGCACTAACCTAGCAATAATTCATGAGAACCAACCCACAAGAGCACCAAACCCTTTGCCAAGCACCAACCCAGTTATAATTCCTGAGCACCAACCCCTTTGCTGAGCACCAACTCAGTAACAATTCGTGATCACCAACCCACAGGAGCACCAACCCCTTTGTGTATACCACACACCTATCTCTCAATGTTTCTATCTCAACAAATGATAGTTCATTACAACATCTCTTTCCTCTCTCTCACCTTTGCTCTTCTAAGCTAGATATAACAAATACAAATCATATTCATCTCTCACAATTGCTCTTCTAGGCTAGATATTACAATATCAAATAAACCTCTATCTCTAATATTACAAATGGCTTCTCAATCCTTTATTTATAGATTTCCAAATGACCTTTGGCCTTCCCCCTTTGTGACCCTTTAATCCTCATGGAAAATGGAACTAAACTTGTATGACCCTTCATATCCTTGCCTTTGAAAAGTCATGTGGTGACCCTTCAAGATCAAAAACGTCCTTCTCTCTTTTGTCCTTATCTTGGTGACTTTTCATATTCTTCAAAGTGTCCCTTCATGATAAAATTTTCCCTTCCTCTTTTGTCTTCACTTGGTGACTCTTGGAATTCTCCAAGATGACTCTTCATGGGAAAATGCATCCCATCCTTCTTTTGTCTTTACCCCGTGGCTCTTTGACTTCTCCATGGGTCCTTCTTTTGTCTCATATGAAACCAAAAATATATTAATTTAATATTAAATAAATCTTAACTCACATTAGCTAAGATATAAAAATTATAAACATCATTAAATGCAATGGGGCCTTTATCACAAATAATGCTAAATGACAATATTTCCAACATCAAGCCTATATACCTCCCCCCCTAAAGTCATAAAATGACCCATAAATCCATATTTTAAGCATATTTAAATTAAGAAACATTGAAAAGGGGTTGGGGTGTTTTGATAAAAATCACATTATAAAGGTCTTCAAGAGGTCTCATTACCTCCACATGGCCATGACCAAGTGTTACATTTCATAAAAGGTATCTTTTAAATCTCATTTCCACCTCCTCACTAAAAACTTGGGCCTCACATGTGATAAAAGGTACCTCTTCAACTTCCCTTATTATACCACCAATTTGAAATGCCATCTGACTTATGTTTCAATGTTGTTATCTCAATCATTTCATTACCATTAATATAAGTCATAAGTCAATTTGAAATGTCATCTGACTTATGTTTCAATGTTGCTATCTGATTCAACAAATGATAGATCAATACAACATCTTCTTCATCTATCTCACTTTTGCTCTTCTAAGGTAGATATAACAAATACAAATCATCTCTCAAAATTACTCTTCTAAGCTAGATATTACAATATCAAATCAACCTCTCACATCCACATTACAAATGGCTACTAAAGCCTTTATTTATGCTTTCCAAATAACCTTTGGCCTTCCCCCTTTGTGACCTTTCATTCCTCATGGAAAATGGTGCCAATCTTGGATGACCCTTCATATCCAAGCATTTGAAAAGTCATGTGGTGACCCTTCATGACCAAAAACGTCTTTCCCACTTTTGTCTTTATCTTTGGTGACTTTTCATATTCCTTTTAGTGTCCCTTCATGAGAAATTCGCCCTTTACTCTTTTGTCTTCACTTGGTGACTCTTGGTATTCCCCAAGATGACTCTTCATGGGAAAATGTGTCCCATCCTTCTTTTTTCTTTATCCCGTGACTCTTCAACTTCTCCATGGGCCCTTATTTTGTCTCATATGCAACCAAAAATATATTCATTAATATTAAATAAATATTAACTCATATTAGCCAAGATAAATAACATTAAATACAATGGGGCCTTTATCACCAATAATACTAAACCTTTGACATCAATGACAATATTTCCAACAATAATTATATCTTTAAGTCTATTCGAGTTACCACAGTCTAGGTAGCTAGCTCAAACCATCTTTTCAAATGCTTGTATCTCTCACCACAAGAGGACTCAGTGAAAATCATCCTAAGATATTTTAGGTGCCCCTATGGACTAAATATCCATGGAAGGAGTTATTTTTAGGACCCCACCTTTATGAAATAATTCTAAGAATATAGGCCTATCTAGAAGAATTGTAGAGGAATACAAGTCTATCATCTCACATTCATAAATCTATGGAATAAACATCCATGACCACAAGTTTTGGGTTAATAGTTTGATCTTTATGAACCATATTTAAGATGGTAAAACTCATTAAACCTCCCTTAAACCATAGTTTGAACTTGATGATAGATATAACTAAATATTTACATATAAAATGCTTATTTGTCTTGTCTAACACTTGTATCAGATAACACACTTAGAGGGGACTCCACCCATGGCATTGAGTTTTATGAACACTATATGGAAGTGTCATAAATCTATACTTTTATATGAGATTGATTGAAAATAAGGGTGAATATATGTTTGAGAAGATTCCAATCATTGTAAGGGAATATTTTCACTTGTTTCATCCTCTAAATCCATAATATGTCCAATAATTCATTTGTAAATGCCTCTACAACCCACTTTTAAATAACCAATTTATAGACATGAGAGAGAAAATGGCCTAATTACTTAGGTGAAGTAGGGTTATAGGTATATAATGTTGTGAAGAGTTAAATCATAGTATGAAACACTTTTTTAGGCTCTTGACATGCTAGTTTAGATGATCTCAAGGTTTCACACAAGTTTTCATGGCTTCTAAGTACATAGAGTGAATTTACTAGACCTAATTGGCCTATTTAGCCTACTTGGTCAAAGAGAGTTGAAATAATGGTATAGGAAGGAAATTAGAGTGGGTCATATAGTGTTACCATGCCTTGTAAATGACACATTAAAGATGTTCAAGACATTCCTCATGGCCACTATGAAGGAGAAGGCAATTACTAAGCTTGGTCAACATGCACAAAAGGGAGATAGGCTTCTCAATACCTCTTGAAGTCCTAGTTGCCCTTATTTACACTTTATAACTACTATAATATGGATTTATTAACCTTTCTTGGACATGGTCATGCTTTGAAAGGAATCAACTGGGTCAGTTACAACCTCCATTATCCCATATCAATGCTTAAGAGCCATTGAAGACCCTAATCAAGAAGAGTTATGCATGGAGAAAGTTGAAATAATGACTATTGTAACCAATCCAGTTGTAGGTTGAGTAGACCATGGTCATTTATGACCCATTTATCTCCTCATCTACTATTTATATAGGCCTTATGGATTTGAATGTATCCCTCTCTTAGGTATGAGGAAACTCTACCTAATTTTTACTTTATGGACCTCTTGGACTATTAATGAATTATAGTAGCTTTTCTATGAATAGCTTATTAGGGTGATTAATTCACCATTAGATAATAAATGATTAATATTAAATTACTTGTAGTTAATTTTAATACAATTATTTACCATAGGTAGATTGGTAGGTTAGTAAATCTTGAAATATTTTTATTATTAATAATTGTAACTCCCAATTAATATTTGGGAGATTTTATTATGTATGTTATTTTTATTTATAATATTTTATAGGAGATATTATGAGATCATATTCATGTATAAATATGAATCTCATCTCTATATTTCTTAGAATAAATAAAACATTGTTATTTTGCTATATTTGGTATCAGAGATTTGTAGAGATCTTTGAACCTATGGAAGAGAAGCCTGAGCTCTCCCAAAGTTTATATATTTTTGTTCTGTGAGGAGAATCCCATGCACTCCCACACCAAATCTAGAAGCTGAAAAAATAAGCAGTAGGAAGTTTTTTCTTGAAAAAAATATGAGTTAACTCTATGAGGATTGCCAACATACTGTTAGGTTGTGGAGCTAAAAGCTTCACTGATGCAAACAGGAGAGGAGGTTGCTGAAGGTTGCTAAGTTGCAGAGAAGTTGGGGTCGGTCTGATCAGCCGACGTCGGCAGGATAGCAGGGAGAAGCAACTAACGTCGGTCATATATCAGCCGACGTCGGTCACCTCCAGGCAGACAGGGACCGACGTCGGTCACCTGCGTGGTTCGACTGCGAGTTAATTATGGGTAGTTGGTTGACGAACCAAGTGTTTGCATGATGAGTGCTAATTTTAGACTCATAGCTGTGGATCTAATTATTATAATTAGATGTCTAATTATTGTTTGGATGAGATCTATATAATAGACTCATGGTTGTATTGGAAAAGTGTTCTAGTTTGAGTTGAGCAAAGTTTGCTCCTTTTGTGTGTGAAGTGAGTAAGGGTGTTCCTCCTAGTTCCCTATTAGTGCCAAGCTTGGTACTAGTTGGAGAATCATAAGGACTTGGTGAGGCAAGGACAAGGGTTCTTCAGGGTGTAGAGTGATCTACATGGTAAGTAAGATCGTTGATCTATAGGTGTATGTGTGTGCAAAGTCAAGGTTCACAGGTGTGCAGAACCGTGTTTGATTTGTAGGTGTGCAAGATAATATAGACAGCAACACAACAGGGAGCAGTATCAGGCAGGATCTACTTGGAGTATAGGTGTGTACTCGGATAGAGCAAAGAGGAAGGCAAGGGAGTTCCTTCCATAAGTATGGTCTGTTTAATTGTAGGTTGTTGCAGATTCATGGGAGATCTACTTGAAGTACCTTGAGTACTTGTTGAGTACGTGGAGTACTTGTGGAGTGCGTGGAGCACTTGTGGTGTGCGTGGAGCATGGGAGGTGAACACCAACTCTATATTTGAGTTGGGTGTTGGGACCTGAGAGGGAGAGCTTTGGGGAGAAGATTTACTGTTCACTTGAGGTGTGGGAAACCTCTGTAAGGTGGTGGAGAAGAAGTGGGATCTTCTTTATTGTAATCTTTTCTGTAAAGTGTTAATACAAGTTATGTATTGTCTCTCATATGCTATGTTATTCTGAATTCTAGTTACTTGGTGAATCTGGTTATTTCCGCATATTATAGTTGCTTGGTATTTGGTAATCAATTGTATGCTTCCAGTGTTTCGCATCCTGACAAGTGGTATCAGAGCTAAGGTTGCAAGAAGCAGGGTTGTGTTTGGTTACAGGGCACTCTCAGTGGTTTTTGATCGAGTGGGAGTAGAGCAATGGAAGATCAAAGTAAACTAAGGATGGAGGAGTTGAAAAGCACAGATGGTCACTCACGGTCCGATGGAAAGAAAGAGCAGGTAAAAGAATATTGTTGGTTGGTAGCAGATCAGCATGAAGAAACTGAAGAAGTAGATGTTGAAGGTGTTGTTGCACAAGATGCTCTAGGAGGTTTCTTGGATAAAGTTGAATCTTGGATAAAAGATTCGGTTGCCTCTTTCCATACAGCCCCAGGTAGAGGAGCTGGTGAGCCTTGCCAAAGGATTGGCAAAGGGGAAGTGAAGCTGAAATTATAGGCGGCCAACACACAGGTGTTGATGAAGGTCATGCAGGTCCCAAGTTTGGAGATATGGCTAATTTCTTCAAAAAGATTGGGTGATGAGAGATGCACAAGAACTCTCACAGTGGTAGCACTTGAATTAACTAGTGGTAAGAAAATAGGTATCCTTTATCTACTTGTTTATATTACTGATTCTTCTTCTGTTGTGGAGACGTGGATTTGTAGGCTTGGTCACATGAGCAGGAAGGAGATGCATGTTCTTAAGTGGAAGACGGATATATTTGACAGGCTTAAGAACTGGAAAGCCTTGGTGTTCTTGGAGGAGATGGCGGACAGAGTTCAGTGGATGAGGCTGGATACATCTGAGCAGGGCAGTTTGGACATGGAGATTGATTCAAAGGAGCTCGTGGGTAAAAAGTCATCACTCACAGGTGTACATAGATACCGACGTCGGTCAGGAGGAACCGGCGTTGAACAGATAGGTGCCGATGTCAGTCATGTGTAGACCGAAGCTGGAAGTGTCAGGCAAGATAAGACCGATGTCAGTCAAAAGACCGACATCAGCAGTATGTAAGACCGATGTCAGTCAGGAGGACCAACGTCGGCAGCAGGGACACCAGCAGTTGCAGGTTGGTAGTCAGGTACAGGTGCATGGGAACCGACGTTGGTCGGATGCAGACTGTGGGGTGGCCGAGGTCGGTCACTGTAACGAATTTTGGGTGGACAGCATGCTATCAAGGAGTCTCAAACACCCATACAAAGGACTGAAGGCATAAGTAGGCCCTCAAATTCATGTTCCTCTTCTTTATACTTGTTGCTGATTGTAGAGCAGGAAGGATCCAGGAAATAGGTGGGAGCTAGGCAGGGATATGATGCAGAACCAAATGAGAGTTTTGGTAGGTTTGCCAGCTGGATGAAAGCACAGAGATGAATGGATTCCTTAGTAGAAGAATAGAGAGAATAGATACGTGAGATGGAAGACTAGGCATATGGTCTTGAGGAAGCTGCAGGACAGTGGTACAGGGTTTGACAGGTGGAGGACGAAGCATGGCTTCAGTCAGTGTCAGGTAACTACTGTGGTTTGACTTACCAAGTGGATGATGAGTCATGACATCATTCTGTTGCTGTATGTGGATGGTATATTTGCTAGTAGGGTTAGTACATACAGGGTTTTGCTGAGCTAAGGGTAAGATTAGTTTCAGTGGCATGTCATGAGGAGTTTGGAGCAGCGGAATTCTTTGACATGGGAGGCATGGAGATCACAGGTAGATTTTGTCTCCAGTGGGAGCTGATGTGAATCAGGTGTTGGTGAGGTTCAGGATGCAGAGCTGGAGCACACTAAGGGCTGGACAGGTATAGTGTCTAAAATCACATGAGGTCTGGTATAGACCTGAGTATTCCCATGTAGTGGGAGCTGTCAGAGAGTTAGGAGCCAATTCAGGGAAGTGGGCTCTCAGGGATTTGAGAGGGACCAGCAGCAGGTATACATGTAGGGTCAGGACTTCACTACATGAGTTTGTAGGTTTGGATGTGGTAGAGTACTCGAATGATAGGTGGTACACCACGGGATGTGTGGTGGGTTGTCTTCAGGTGGGAGATTGAAGAGGGATACAAACCAGGAAATAGATTAGACGGGGTATAGGTACAGGTACAGTGCAATTGTTTATCTCCAAGTGGGAGATTGTTAGGTTGTGGAGATAAAAGCTTCACTGATGCAAACAGGAGAGGAGGTTGCTAAAGGTTACTGAGTTATAGAGAAGCTGGGGTCAGTCTGATCAGCCAACGTCAGCAGGATAGCAGGGAGAAGCAACTGACGTCGATCATATATCGGCTGACATCAATCACCTCCAGGCAGACAGGGACCGACATCGGTCCCCTTTGTGGTTTGACTGCGAGTTAATTACAGGCAGTTGGTTGACGAACCAAGTGTTTGCATGATGAGTGCTAATTTTAGACTCATAGCTGTGGATCTAATTATTGTAATTAGATGTCTAATTATTGTTTGGATGAGATCTATATAATAGACTCATGGTTGTATTGGAAAAGTGTTCTAGTTTGAGTTGAGCAAAGTTTGCTCCTTCTATGTGTGAAGTGAGTAAGGGTGTTCCTCCTAGTTCCCTATCAGTGCCAAGCTTGGTATTGGTTGGAGAATCATAAGGACTTGGTGAGGTAAGGACAAGGGTTCTTCAGGGTGTAGAGTGATCTACATGGTAAGTAAGACCATTGATCTGTAGGTGTATGTGTGTGTAAGGTCAAGGTTCACAGGTGTGCAGAACTGTGTTTGATTTGCAGGTGTGTAAGATCATGTAGACAGCAACACAACAGGGAGCAGTATCAGGCAGGATCTACTTGGAGTACAGGTGTGTACTCGGATAGAGAAAAGAGGAAGGCAAGGGAGTTCCTTCCATAAGTATGGTCTGTTGAATTGCAGGTTGTTGCAGATTCATGGGAGATCTACTTGAAGTACCTTGAGTACTTGTTGAGTACGGGGAGTACTTGTGGAGTGCGTGGAGCACTTGTGGTGTTCGTGGAGCATGGGAGGTGAACACCAACTCTGTATTTGAGTTGGGTGTTGGGACCTGAGAGGGAGAGCTTTGGGGAGAAGATTTACTGTTCACTTGAGGTGTGGGAAACCTCTGTAAGGTGGTGGAGAAGAAGTGGGATCTTCTTTATTGTAATCTTTTCTGTAAAGTGTTAATACAAGTTATGTATTGTCTCTCATATGCTGTGTTATTCTGAATTCTAGTTACTTGGTGAATCTGGTTATTTTCGTATATTATAGTTGCTTGGTATTTGGTAATCAATTGTATGCTTCCGGTGTTTCGCATCCTGACACATACAGAGCGTTGGAAGATTGCTAGAGCTTAAGAAGAAAAGGATGAATTTTTAAAAAATATAAGGTATTCTATTGAAATAAACATTTAAAAATAAAATCAAGTTCAGTGTTTCAAATGAGATAAGGTTGGAGTTAAAAGAAAACATAGAGGTTGTATTGGAGTGGCATTGGAAAAGGAGGCTGGCATTTTTTTTTTTGAGTTTATACAATATAATTTATAGTTTATATATTCTTATATTTAACTAAAGTGCCCAACCATTTATTAAATCCTCTAAACCATAGCTTTAATATTTTATTTTCTATAAATATTCCCAAAACCACCATTTATTTCTCAAAACTGCCTATACTAAATTTCCTTTACTACAATTTTTTCTAAAAGCCACCTTTTAGAAATCCATGGTATTAGGTGGGAATGTGGTTTAAGGATAGAAATACTAATTTTAAGCCTTTAAATACATATTTGTCTCATTATGTTATTGAAATTATGGATAGGTGAGTTGGCGGGAAATATTTTTGGTAGAGGATAGGTGGAAGGTTTAAATCCTACAAAAACATTTTTTAGAGAAATTTTTAGCAACCCCTCCATCTTTGGTAAATCCATTAAATTTAGTTATAAATAACTAAACTGGTCAAAAATGTACTAAAAAACATTTTAAAAAAATAAAAAAAGAGAAGGGGAAAGGCAAAGTTAAAAAATAAAATTTGTCAAAAAGAAGCCAAAGAGTCCAAAATAAAAAAACAAGTGAATTTGTCAAATTTTAAAAAACTTCATATATTTATTTTGTAAAATATTGTATTACATAGTGCACAAAATCATGAGTTTTTCAAACTTGACATAGTTACTACATACACAACCTAACATCTACAATAATACAATAGCTAAGCCTCTAACGTAGAGTCCATCATAGCTATGCCTCTGACATAGAGTCCATCATAGCTATGCCTCTGATGTAGAGTCCATCACACTTGAGTTACTACATACACAACCTAACATCTACAATACTGACATCTAGGCATCATCCCTTTAAATAATCAAGGGGAAATAAGGCACATTCACTCATAGCCTTCCCTTAATCTACTCATTCATTTCAATTGAAGGGCATAAATCTTGAATGGTGGTATTTCTAAGTATATAACAAGGTTACACATGCATATGTGGAAATCCATCTAAGTAGGTGCTAATGATTGGATGAACCCTTTTTAGTACTATCTAAGTAATAAGTATCAGATTATTTCTTGTATGTTTACGCCTCTTTTTCATACCATCAGGAATACATGAAGGGAGAGCTTCTTCTCCATACCAATGGGTATAAAGGAAGGGTGCATATGAAGAAATGTCTAGTATATTGGTCTGATGGTATATAGAAAGGGAGACCTATATATGAGTGATAAGGAACAAATCCATCATCCATAGTCTTGAAAATGGTTTCATAGGCTTCAAAATTCTTTCAATCAGATTCATAGTTATTGAAAGGTGACAATTAATCTACTTGGAAGATAAATCTCAAAACTCAATTGAAGTTTAAATAAATTTGGTTTGTAATAAAAGGCTCATAAACCCAGTGTGTAATAGATGTTTATTAACAATGTAAATTTGACAAATCCAATCTGAAGGCTAAGTTGATTATCATGTTTGAAGTATTATATGAAGTTAAACCACACATCTATGAAGCCAAACTAGCTAAAGAAGCTTGGGACAAGCTCCAAACTATATATGAGGCTAAAAATGAGACAATTATTTTACATTTACAAAGTCAACTCCACTCTCTCAAATTGAGATCAACATAAATAATGGAGGCCTTGTTAAGACATGCTTCAACACTCAAGGCATCACTTCAATCCTTGAGTGAGATAGTTTTAGATGACTCTCTTGTACCTATTGTCTTGACAACACTACTACCCTCATACAAGATTTTTGTGACCACTTTGACTATCATAAAACAAAAACCAAGTTTTGAAAAACTGATAAATAAGGTGTAATAAGAAGAATCCTTAAACACTCATGACAAATAAGAAGAACATGTACTATCTTCTCATTAATAGAAAGGCAAGAAACTAGTAAAATCTTTATCAAAACCTAATTTAAAGTAGAATTCACCAGGAAGAAAGTCACAAAAATAATGTCTCATTTGTGGTCATTAAGGACATGACCAAAAATATTACTGATATACTACCTTCATAAAAGGATTTTCTAGTGGTCATAAGTTCACTAACCAACAATCATCCCCTAGCTCATTCAGTAAGCCACATGGATATAAAAAAGGGATTTGACAAAAGAAATCAAAGCAGCAAGGAAATATTTTTAAACAAGAAGAACCTGATGAAGAATATGAATACCTATACTTTGTAGATACCCATGATGTATCCACATCACAAAGTGACATATGGTATGTTGACTCAGGTGTAACCCAACACATGATAGGTAGAAAATATTGGTTCACTCTAAAGGACACACCTAACAAAAATTATGTTTTTTTGGGTGATGATACCTCATACAGTGTGTAAGGAATTGGCAACATTGCCTTACCCCTAGAGACACAAACATGTAAAATCTTAGATTTTCTTTATGTACCTATATTAAAAAAAAAAATTGTTATCAGTAAGTTAACTCTTAAACCGTAATTTGAAGATTGACTTTAACTGTAAAGGTGGAACCAAATTATGTTTGATTAGAGACAAACCCAGAAACTACAAAATTATTTCACAAGCATCCAATGTGAACCATATGTTTTATATTGATTTCATTCAAAAATAATAATCAAGTACTAATTACAAAGGACACAGACTCAACATAACTGTGGTATATGAGATTTGGCCACATCATTTTTTGATATCTTGACACACTCCATCATAAAAACATGGTAAGTGGCGTACTATCTCTTGAAAATGGTATAGACAAATGTTTTGATTACTTAGTATGAAAACAACATTGAATTACATTTTAGAAAACTACCTATAGATCTAATGGTAAACTTGATCTGGTTCACATAGATCTATATAGACTAATCGCACCTAACCATGCTAGATTTAAGTACTTCATGATCTTTGTTGATGACTGTTCCATAAAAATGTGGATCTACTATCTAAAAACAAAGGATCAATCTTTTTAAACTTTCAATAAGTTCAAAATGACTATTGAAAATGAATCTGGTCGACACATCAAGACCCTTTATATAGATTGTGAGTGGAATTCACTAGTAATGGGTTTAAACATTTTCTATAAGAAAATGATATTCATAATCAAATGACACCTTTGCATACACCACAACAAAATTTAGTTATTGAGTGGAGGAATCACACAAATGGTGTGATGTATGATACATGATTTAGGCTTGATAAAGTCATTTTGGGCAAAATCTACCAAAACTATCATATATCTACTCAATAGTGTACCCATTATAGCTCTTGATGGAGTAACACTACATGAAGCCTGGTCAGGGAAAAAGCCATCTATAACACATCTTTGATTTTTTATATGTAAATCAAGTATACACATTCTTAAATTAGAATGGACTAAGATTGATATGAAAGCTAATAAATATGTATTTTTAGGGTATAGTGAAGAAGCACTTGCCTAGACTCATAGATCTAAAAACTAGATAATTCTACACTAGTAGGGATATTGAATTCTTTGAAAAGAAAGAAGTTGAAGTTACTTATACATGTCCAATTGATAAACAAATCAGTCCCATAGAAAATATAGAAGATCTTGATCTCCCAAATGAATACAATAATTATGATGTGAATAATGGTTCAGCTCCACCACCCACAAAAACTACTCAATTTATGCCTAAATGGTATACAAATACTCTCAGAGATGAAAAACTGGATGGTGTTCTAAACACATCCACTACTAGACCAAGGAATCATGGTATGTCTTATATTGAGGTCAATTTGTCCTTAATGTGTGCAATTTTTGAATCTATTGAACCCTTTACATTTCAAAAATCCTTACAGTTGAAACCTTGGAAAGATGCCATAGATGTAGAATATAATTCACTAATGAAAAATAAAACATGGTAACTTTTAGATCTTCCACTAGGGAAAAAGCAATTCAATTGCAAATGGATCTTAAAGGTGAATTAAAAAGTAGATGGCAATCTTTACAAGTACAAGGAAAGACTATTTGTGAAGGGGTATGCTCAAAAAGAAGGCATTGACTATGAGGAGACACTTTCTCCCACAACAAAGATCAAAACAATCAAGATGATTTTTTCTTGCAATACACAGTTTGGCTAAAACTTCCATCAAATGGATGTGAAAAGTGTCTTCCTTAATGGGGACTTAAAATAAGAAGTCTATATGACTCAACCTTAAGTGTTTGTCAAATCTATAAAAGAAGTTAATGTTTATAGACTTGTCAATTCATTGTATGGTCTTAAATATGCTCCTAGGGCATGGTATATAAAGATCAATGAGAATCTCTTGAAACATGGATTCAAAAGGATTCCATATGATCCAAATCTCTACCTCAAATAACAAGGGGGGGATAGTAATTGTAGTTGTATATGTCAATGATCTAGTCATCACTAGTAGTTCAGTGAAGATGATCGAATCAACAAAGAAAGATCTAAATCGATAATTCAACATGATAGATATTGGGATTGTACATTATTATCTTATTTTAGAAGTTTGATAGAGATAAAATCACATTTTTATATCTCATCTTAAATATTCCAAGAAAACACTCAATAAATTTCAAATGATGGATAGAAAACCATTTACCACACCTATGGAGACAAAGCTTTCATTTACTTGAGCAGATCCATCACCACAAGTAAATATAACTCTCTATTCATAGTTGATGGGGAGTCTCATTTACCTAACCTACACTAGGCTAGACATCAACTATGTTGTTAGTTATCTCTCAAGTTTCATGAAAGAGCCTAAGATTAGTCACTAGAAATCAATAAAGCGAGTATTGAGGTACATTAGAGGAACTATGGGTTTTGGCCTAGAATACATGAAGAATGATAACTTCTTCTTGATGGGATACTTGAACTCAGATCATATAGGGAATATTGATGATAATAAATCCACTTAAGGATTTGAATTCTTTTTTGGATCTATAATTAAATCATGGGGGAGTAAGAAGCAAAATTGTGTTTCAAAGATTCTCCATAGAATCAAAATATTACATCGTAGGAGGATTTATTTGTGAAGTGATTTGGCTTAGATGTATACTTGAAGGATTTGGATTACTACAAGATCAACTAACAATTCTTCATGTAGATAATGAAGGAGTAGTGAATCTTGTTCACAATCTAGTGTTTCATGAATGCACTAAACACATTGAGGTGCAAGTTCATTTCATTCATGAACATGTTCATAACAACAATATCTAGCTTCAGTATTACCTGACAGATCAACAATGTGCAGATTTTTTACCAAAGCACTTGCATGGGAAAAATTTAAGGCATTCAAAGAATTTATATCCTATTCACTTGAGATAATGTTGAATTAATGGGGGAATATTAGGGTGATTAATTCACCATTAGATAATAAATGAGTAATATTAAATTACTTGTAGTTAATTATAATATGGTTATTTACCATAGGTAGATTGGTAGGTTAGTAAATCCTGAAAATATTTTTATTGTTAGTAATTATAACTCTCAATTAATATTTGGGAGATTTTATTTTTTTATGTTGTTTTTATTTATCCTATTTTATAGGAGATATTATGATCTCATATTCATGTATAAATATGAAACTTGGCTCTGTATTTCTCAGTTGGAATAAATAAAATATTGTTATTCTACTATACAACTTCTAGTTTGTGTATGATTGTTTGATATGCATAATTGGTTTAATTTCACTTATATAGGTCAAATTCCTTTACCTAGATGCTAAAAATTGTTCTAGGTAGGTCATATAGTGTGTTAGAATGTGTATGGTTGAGTTTAAGAGTGGAGATTTGACTATAAGAGTTTAGAACAAGAATTTCCTCTCATTACCCTTAGGCCTTAGTCATCAAGATAAACCTCTAAATGAAATATTGATGCCTATAAACCATTGGAGATACTGACTCAATCTTATGCATTGTTCATTAGTTTGTTCTGAGTTCAACTTGAGTGGATCAACTATCATGTTGGTACATCACCACTTTAGTGTAGATTTCCTTTGTATAATCTCTTTACCCTTTTTATCCCAATAGAATTAGGTCATTAGAGAGAGAATTCAAGTGATAAATCTAAGAAATTATCCCCATAAAACTAGAGGTTTGGCCTAGACAATAGGTCACCCATAGCCTATAGGTCAATCCTATGTTAGTCCAAGTTTGAGGTGGATTTGAATAGTCTTCCTTAAGAGGGTGCAACTTGGGTAGCTAACATTTCTAGCAGGCCCAATGGAACCATCTTTCAAGTGCCTTAAAGCATGATTTGACAACCTTGGAAGACATATAGAAAATAATTACATTTACTAGTAGAATCTATAGTCATTTCAAATAATTTCAAGCACTCACATGGTAGTTTGCAATTAGAAGTTGATAACAAGGGTCATCATAAGTCACCATCTCAAGGGTAAGAAAGGTTATTAAATAGTTGTTCTTAATAGTTAATTTATTTTCATGTGATTAATGATGAATAATGGACGCATATTGGATATAATTAATTCATATAATCCATTATGAGGATCCCCATGATCTATTATATATATCATTGTGATCCCTAGCAACCCTATTTTGACCCATATCAGCCTTACATTCACTTTTATCAACCCCATGATGAGTCCCCTTATTCCCAAGACTACCAACCCCATTTTTATCTTCATCTACCTCCTTGGTAGTCTAATTTTCAATGTGATCAATCATGGTATCACCATGATGTTCTTGACCAGCCCACTCATGTTCCAAGTCAATGTATATTAGGCCTTTAATAGACCCTATTAGGTTATGAGAGACATATGGTGAACATTAACACACTAATAGGGTATAGACAAGAGATCCCTAAGCATGTGATTGAGGGTATTATAACTTAAATAAATTAGTCTAAAATAAATTGGACATATTTCATGATGGAGGGTCATTCAAGAGGTAAAAATGACATGTTGAATATAGAGGATCTAATTTCAAATATTGAGGAGAAGTTGGTAGTGTATGAAGGGAAACAGGTTCACCAATATCAAAATTTTGTCCCCTCATCCATCCCATGTCAATATAATATTAATCTACCCATCACCCCTCAAGAGATTTAATAAATTGAGTATCAAATCCCTCAAAGTTGCTCACAAGCCTTCTCAACCTTCTCATCATGGAAATTTATCCAAAAGAGAATGCAAGAAGAGGAAAAAGTGTGCTTTAAAAGAGCTAGTCATCATGAGTAGATCCCTAATCAGTGAAGGATTGATTTTAAAGCCTACCTTGCCAAATAAATTGAGGTTTTAGACCAAAACTTATAACATTTAGTGGTATCTACAAGAGAAATGTCATCTCATCTAAGCACACCTTCATTATTATCCCAAGATATAGTACACATAATCCATGAGACTCATGAACCCAATTTTCTAATTTGGAAACAAATGCTACAACCAAGGGAGATAAAAGAGAAGTCAATAAATCCTAAGATCATTCAAGATTCTAAGACATTTATTTCATGGAAATGCATCCAAAACAATGTGAAAAATAAGGAGGATATTATGGTTGTTGAGGACAAACAACTAAATGAAGGAAATTAGGCATACATGTCATCTATCTTAAAGACAATCAAATAATATCCTATCCCACTCCTTGAAGAGGTGAGAAAAGAAAACTAGATTGAAATGGTAGCTAATGATGATGATTTATCAAATATTTAAGAGGATCTTGTTACTAATACACCCCTTGGCAAGGAGGGACACCATTTAGGCTTCAAAGATGTAGAAGAGGATAAGATACAGGAGTGTGATGAACCACAAGAGGAAGACACATCAGTTGATCAAGATGAAGATGACTTCCTAGACCTCATTGATGACATGAAAGTTACTCTTCATCATGGAACTCCTCAATGAATTGAAGCAATTGTAGAAGACAAATGTAGACTAGCCAATGAGGTTGATCAATAAGTGATTGTCCAAATTGAGGAGAGCCTAAGAAAATCTAAACCATGTAAATATCATGAAAGTGATTTTTTTGACATCATAGGACCCGGTTACAATCTCCTTAAAGCATGCTATGATCAGGTCATATTTGTAGAAGGAAATATCATCAAGTAAGAAGGGGGAAACCCTTTAAATAAGCTACTCCAATGGGTTGTTCTATCTAAAAATGACTTTTTTGAGTTTTTCAAACAAGGTTAATAGATCTTCCTTCCACCTATGGACACCTCTTCACTCTTGAAGGTTAGAAATAAACTCAATTGGTCTCAAGAAACCATGAAATAAGATGTCAACCTTATAACCATAACATAAGGGACACTTCAAATTGCTCAACCTGATCAAGAGCAGTATATAATTGAGGTAGAATCGGTGTTGTTTATGAAAGGAAGACAAGTGTGGGATGATTATGATTGGGTATTGGACTCATATAGTCAACCTATATAGATAAGGATTAAAAAGGAGGATCCAGATGCCTTTTTAAGATGCCATGAGCATGATAGTATATTCAGCTACAAATGGGAGTCTTCATGTAACCTAACCTCATGGATCCAACTTGATCAAATGAGTTTATATTTTGATTCTAGAGGAGAAATGAGGTGTGCTTTAATTATTTATTTATATCAATTATTATCATGTTTTAATAAGTGTGTCATACACAAGTTTGTAGATAGTTGTCTTTTTTATTTAGGTTCTTTCTTGATTTGTTATTAGGTGTTAGATGTTCTTTTATTTTACTTGTTGGTTTTCTTTGTTGTTTTAGTCTTAAGAGGTGTCATTGAGTGCTAAATCAATTTGATAGTCCTTTAATGTGGTCTTTCAAGTCATGAGTCATGTTCAAGTCACTGGGTTATCTTGACCAGTAGGCTTATCATCCCTTAAAGTCACCAAAAATGTTAAAATTTTGGCCTCATAGGCCAAATTTAAACCCTTATAGTAAAAAAGTTTCATGATTTCCCTTTTAGGTTTATCAATGGTGCCTAAAAATAGTCATAGTCTCATGAATGCCTGTTGAAAGCCTTTGAATTTTGTTGAATGGTTTCATGATGTCATAGAGTATGCTTTTGAGATCACGTGTCATAGCTATCATAAGCCTATTAATGATTTTTTAGTAGTCATTATTGGTCTTGTAATGAGAGGAAAATAATGTCAATATGTCTTATGAAGGTCTATTTTTATGTTTTTAGTGTCATTATTCTGAGTCTATCCTATTCAAGTAGTCTCAAGTCTATATAACCCCCCTAAAGTCAAAAAATGACCCCTAAATCCCCATTATAAGCCTATTTTAATTAATAAAATTTTAAATGGGTGGGATTTTAGATAAAAATAACATTAAAAGGTCTTTAAGAAGTTTCATTGTCTCAACATGGCCATGACCAAACATTCCATTTCATTAAAGGTCTCTTTTAAAGCTAATTTCCACCTCCCCACTAGCCACATGGGCCCCACACATGATAAAAGGTACCTCTTAAACTTACCTTATTGTACCACTAATTTTAAATTCCATATAACTTAATTATTTCTGTTTTTCTACCCTAAAATGGTGGTTCTAACTCAGAAACATGGAGAAAATGGTGGAAAATAGTGTTTTTAGGTGCTTCTTACATATTATATAGAATTTTATAGATAAGTCCATAAAGAGGGGAGTCAAGTGTTGTAGGAGAGTTTAATTCAGATGTCTATAATAATTTTTAGGGTCATATAAGGTAGAATAGATCCAAAACCATTGCTCTCTCCTCACTGTGTTCCTTATTAGCTTAGACACTCTTTTAGGTTTTCACTTAGTATGAGTAGGAAATAGAATGTTAAGATATAGGAATTTTGGGGGATGAAGGAGGTCCCTTGACCTTTTATAGATGGATTTTTTCTATAGTTTTATGGTCTTATCTTTATGAACATTAGTTACCAATCTGTCCACTTTTATGAGCTTGTTCATCTATGCAAGGTTGAGAAATTACAATTGTTTTGGTAGATAGTTGAAGAGTTTATGAAAACCAATGTTTTTTTGTTTTTGTTATTATAGTCCCTTATATACCATATCAAAAACTCTTTACCCCTTTTTCACACATGTGGTGTGTGAAAGTAAGGAAAAAACTTTTTGTTTCTTCATTTTGTAGATAATAGATATTGTTTTCCTTGTTTTAGAGTCTTCAATATATGAAGTTAGAATTGGATGATGTATTAAAATTTATATTTGAATACTCTAAGCCTTCCATACATTATTTTCCTCTCATGATCAAATCTTACTTTAAGTGTGATTGTTATGTACATAAGGTTTGATACCTTACAAATGTGAACAAAGAAGTTTAATCAAACATCAAGGGAGGTTGTAATGATCACTGGCCTCACCTGATGATTCATAATTTGTGATGTTGTCATCATCTTTCTCATTTCCCTCAGCTTAGGCATATTTTCATCTCTAAACCCTTGAGAGACTACCCATCATAAGACACCTATAGGCCTTGTACAAGTTAAAGAGATGAGGTTGATTGTCAACATGGAGTATAGATGGTTGAGAGACCTAAATGAGGTTGTATTAAGGGTATGAATATATGAAAAATAAGTAAGGATATAATTAAGTTAAAATTTTTCTCAACTCTCTATAGAAGAGTATACTCAGTCATGTTTCCATGAAAGTAATACTGTAATTATAGGATTGAAAGGATATGAAGGCATGATAAGGTTTTTGGAAGCTTTGAAGAGTTATAAAGAGAATTTATAGATATGTCCACACACTAATCCCATTTAAATAAATAATTACATTCCAATCCCATATTAAAATGATCACACACAGTCAGGTGAGATAACTTAGTCTAGACCTTAAAGAGACACTGACTGTAACTATAGGTTGAGAAACTTTGATAGCATGATGGAGTTCTTAGATATTTAAAATGGTTTGGAAAGGAAAAATAAGGTAACCAATATTACCATGTCACCCAAGGAGTTTTTGAGGGTCAATAACTTGAAATAGAAGGCTAAAAACCTCACACAGTTAGAGACCTACATTGTTGTCACCTATAGCTAGTGTTGTGCTTGAGATCATGGTAGGTTGTGAATAATAAAGGTTATGTGCCCATGAAAAAGGTGAAAATATGTAAGGAAAAATTTTACATGTTAATTTTACTAAAAAATCTAGTGTCCTCATACAATATTATATCCCTTGAGATGGGCAAAGGAATCTAACAGCTTATTAGGCCTATTAGGTCTAAAAATAGGTAAATGAGCCTGATTATGAAAGGAAAGACAATTGAATAGATATACTCATAATAATTATCTATGGAGATAGCGGTTTATGCATCATAAATTCAACATGACTCCAATGGCCAATAAAGGAGACATCCTTACCTATAGGTAGGGTTTATTTTCATACATGCAATCAAGGTAAAAGACTGATACTTATAGGATGGTCATTTAGGAAGGGTAAAAGTATGAGACCATAAAGAGGAAAAAAAATGTAGGAATGATAAAAACAACATGATTTTTTATCTTAATATTCTTTACCTATAAACATATATTTAGATCAACTATGATAGGTAAGAAAGAGCTCAATGGCCTACTTGCCATTAGGCCTAAAATCGATGTGAATAAGCATGTGTACTAGTGATGATGGCATCAACGTGTGTTGGACATGAGGGTTTTTTTAGGGAATAAAGGCATATTTCAAATTTTATACAAAATCCATCACTAGAAATCAATCAATAATCTTTTATTATGGTCAAGACACCCAATTTTGATAGTTAACTATTACCTATAGGTAATCATAGGATATTGAAGGAAAAATGGGATTTTAGTGATTGGAGGTAGTTACAAAATTTTAGATAAACATAGATAACAATGTATTATAATGATTTTAATCCCCTCACATTACCTATAAGCCATATATACCTTCAAAATCAATAAAGGCTAATTAGGCCTAAAATCATGTCTTAGGCCTAGAAACCCAATGCTCACCTATGTAGCATAAGTAGGCCTCCTAAGAAAATCCATGGCTAGGATAAGGTATCATAATATTGTTATATTTCATAATGAGATGTTTTAGGTAGGGGAATGAAATTATGAGGGCAAACTCAATCTTGAATTCTAGTCAAACTACCATAGTCTAGGCAGCCAACTCAAGCCATCTTTTCAAATGCTTGTATCTATCACCACAAAAGGAATCAGGGAGAATGATCCTAGGATATTTGAAGAAACCATATGTACTCAATATAGAGTTTTTTTGAGGTAAAAATATATATAAACTAATGTTAAGACTACATGCATATCCAAAAAGCTTGAATAAGACTATAAGTCTATCATCTCACATTCATATCTCTCCACACTAGTTGCATGGGAACCAAGGCTTGTCAAGGTTTTTATGGGGGTATATGGAATAAAAATCCATGATCATAATTTTATGGTTAGAGGCCTTAGCTTTATGGACCATCATTGAAGATTTTAAACCTCCTTAAACCTCCCTTAAACCTTAGTGCTAACTTTATGGTAGAGATCACCAAATATTTACATCCAAAGAACTATTTTGGATTGTCTAAAACTTGAATTAGATATCACACTCAAATGGGAATCCACCCATGGCATTGAGTTTTATGGACACTGTATGAAAGTGTCATAAATTTGTACTTTTCTAGTAAATTAAGTAGAAAGAAGGGTGTAGAGTTGTTTTAGAAGTTTCCAATCATTATAAGGAAGGTTTTCACTTGATTCATCATTTAAATCTATAATATTTCCAATAATTCATCTATAAATGCCTCTACAACCCACTTCCAAATAGCCAATCTACAGACATGAGAGAGAACAATGCCTAGTTGCTTAGGTGAAGTAGGGTTATAGGTATAAAATTATTTTAAGAGTTAAATCATAGTATGAAACACTTATTTAGGATCTTGACATGATATTTTAGATGATCTAAATGTTTCACACAAGTTTTCATGGTTAAAAAGTACATCCAATAAAGCTAGTAGGCCTAATTGGCCTACTTGGCCTACTTGGTCAAAGAGAGTTGAAATAATGACATAGGAGGGTAGATAGAGTGGATCATAAAGAGTTACCACACATTTTAAATAATTCATTAAATATGATTAAGACATTCCTCATGGCCATCATTAAGGATAAGGTAGTTACCAAGTTTGGCCAACATGCACAAAAGGGAGATAAGTTGTTCAATACCTTTTGAAGGCCTAGTTGCCCTTATTTAAAATTTATAACTACCAAAAGATGGATTGATTGAAATTTATTGGGCATTGACATGATTTTAAAGGAATAAAATAGGTTATCTATAGCCTCTATTATTCCATCTCAATGCTTAAGATCCATTGAAGACCCCAATCAAGAAGATTTATGCATGGATAAAGTTGAAAGGACTATTATAACTAATGTAACTATAGGCTGAGTGGACCATGATCATTTATGACCCATTTATCTCACATAAATTACATATTTACCTCTCTTTATCTCCTCATACTATTTATATAGGCCTTATGGCCTTGAATTATATTCCTCTCTTGGGCATGAGGAAACTCTACCTAATTTGTACTTTATGGACCTCTTGGATTGTTAATGAATTTATCCAGCTTCTCTATGATCAATTTTCATGTTTGTATGATTTTTTTATATATATAAGTTTTGTAATTTCCCTTTTATAGGTCAAATTCCTTCACTTAGATTGTTAGGTTGTGGAGCTAAAAGCTTCATAGGTATGTAAACATGGAGGAGGTTGTTGAGTGTCATGGTAACCGAGCATCGGTCAGGCCAACCAACATCGGTCAGGAGTAGACAGGAAGCTACCAACATCAGTCATGGATCAGTTGACCTCAGTCATCTCTAGATAGATAGGGACCAATGCCAGTCACCTATGCATTTTAGAACTATTAGCTACACAAACAGTTAGTTTGTTGAACGGCCAGTTTGCATGTAAAGACTAATTTTAGTCTTGAGTCTGCATTTCTAATTATTTTAATTAGAAAGTCTAATTATTGTTTGTATGGGATATATTTAAGAGACCCATGGGGTTGTATTGTAATTGGGAGAATCATAAGGACTTGGAGAGGAAAGGACAAGGGTTCTTCCTGAGTGTAAGATCTAGGTTTGCAGGTGTGCAAGATCAGGAAGGAGATCTACATGGTAAGTAAGGTTGGTTGATCTGTAGGTGGGTGTGTGTGTGTGTATGTGAGGTTAGTTAGATCTATAGGGTAGCAAGATCAGGGAGATTAGAAACACAATAGGTAGTAAGATTAGGGAGATCTACTTGGAGTACATAGTGTACTTGGTTGGTACTGGAAGTAGGCAACAATGGTTGAGTTGATTGTCACTTACTGGTTGGTGTACTGGCAGTATTGTTACTGACTAGTTAAAACAACAAATCTGTGTTTGAGTTGATTTTTTTTGTGATTGAGAGAGAAAAATCTTGAGGGAGAATTATTGGTATGCCCAAGAGGTGTGGGAAGAGTGTGATTTATTCATTGTATTTCCTTCTGGAAGAGTATTAATACAAGATTGTATTGTCTCTCATATTCTATGTTGTTTCTAATTTCTAGTTACATTTTACTTCTGGTTTAATTCCATGTTTAGTTGCTTATATAAAGGTAATCAAGTGTACTTTTAAGGAGTAGGGATCCTGACAATCGGTATCAGAGCTTTGTGAGCCTAGGTTCTATAAAGTGGTATCAGAGCTAGGGTGCAGGTTCACAGAGCTTGGTTAGGTACACTAACAAGTTTATCAGAGCTTGGTTAAGAGTAGGTTAGTGTTTGTTGATTACAAGTCACTCTCATGGGTTTTTTATTGAGTGGGAGTAAAGCAATGGCAAAATAAAGTACACTAAGAATGGAAGAATTTAATGGCAAGAATTATCAATTATGGTATTATGGAAAGAAAGAGCCAGTAAAGAAAGATTGTTGGTTGGTAGAAGATCAGCATGAAGGAAATGAAGAAGTAGATGTTACAGGTATTGTTGCACAGGATGCTCTTATACGTTCCTTGGATAAAGTAGAATCTTGGGTTGTAGATTTTGTTGCCTCTTTCCATGCAACCTGAAATAGATTATTTTTCCATGATTATGTCCATGGAGACTTTGGAAAGATTTATTTAGGGGTTGGTGAGCCTTGTAAAATTGTTGGCAAAGGGGAAGTGCAGCTGAATTTGTAGATGGGAAACACATGGGTGTTGAAGAAGGTCATGTAGGTCCCAGTCCTAAAGAGGAGTCTAATTTCTACAAGAAAGTTGGTTGATGAGGGATGCACAGTAACTCTCATAGTGGATGCACTTGAATTATCATGTGGTAAGAAAGTAGGTACTCTTTATCTATCTACTTGTATTAATGATTCTCCTTTTGTTGCAAAGATGTGGCTTTGTAGGCTTGGTCACATGAGTGAGAAGGGGATGCATGTTCTTAAAAGGAAGTCTGATGTCTTTGACAAACTTAAGAACTAGAAAGCCTTCGTTTTCATGGAGGAGATGATGGATAGAGATCAGCTCAAGGGGCTAAATAATTTTGAGCAGGGTAGTTTGGACAAGGTTATGATCCAAAGTGAGCTCACAGGTAAAAATCATCACTCACAGGAAAATACAGTTACCGATGTCGGTCAAGTGAGAACTGACATTGAATAGGTAGGTACCAACATCGGTCATGTGTAGACTAGAGTCAGTGGTGTCAGGCAAGTGGAGATTGACATCAGTCAGGGAACTGACATTAGTGACCAGGTGGACATTGACATCAGTCAGGAAACTGGCATTGGCGATCAGGTGGAATTGACATCGGTTGGGTGCAGACCAGGGTCAACTAGAGAATGGATTTTGGGTAGACAGCAAGCTATCAAGGAGTCTCAAATGCCCATATGGAGGACTGAAAGGGTAAGTAAGCCTCAAATTCATTATTCCCCTTCTCTATACTACTTGAACTTGTTGCTCACTGATGGTCAAGAACTAGGAAGTTTTGAAGAGGTAATGCAGGTAGAATCTAGGAAACAGTGGGAGCATGGCATGAATGAGGAGATTGATTCCTTAGGAAAAGAACCAAATAGGAGATTTGGTAGAGTTGCCAGCCGGGATGAAAGCACTAAAAGATGAATGGATTCCTAGGTTAAAGAAATGAGAGAATGGACACGTGAGATAGAAGGCCAGGGTATATGGTCTTGAGTAAGCTCCAAGACAGTGGTACAGGTTTGATAGGTGTATGATAAAGCATGGCTTTAGTCAATGTCAATGTAACCATTGTGTTTATTTTACCAAGTTGGATAATGGTCACGACATTATCCTATTACTGTATGTGGATGATATGCTTATTACAAGTTCATACATGTAGGGATTTTTTGAGCTAAGGGTAAAATTAGTTTAGAGGTATGCCAGGAAGGATTTAGGAGGAGTGAAAATCCTTGGCATGAGTATTTCTAGAGACAGGGAAAGTCATAGGTTGATTTTGTCTCTAGATGATTGTGTGAATAAGGTAGTGGAGAGGTTTAATTTGTAGGCTGTAGAATCAGTTAGCACACCTATGGATGGACAGTTCATAGAATAGTATCCCAAATCACATGATGAGGTTGAGTACATGTGTACTAGACTTGATATTACCCAAGCAATGGGAGTTGTCAGCAAGTTTGTGGCCAATTCAAGAAAGGAGCACTGGAAAGCAGTTTAATAGATTCTCAGGTATCTGAGAGGGACCAGCAGTAGGGATTCATGCTATGCAGGGTCAGGCACTTCTCTACATGGGTATGTAGATTTGGATATGGTAGGTTACTTGGATGACAGGAGAAGCACCACAGGATTTGTGGTGGTTGGTTTTCAAGATTGAACTTGAAGAGGGATACAAGCTAGGAAAAAAAATTAGATGTTGTATAGGTATAGGTACAGGTGCAGCTATTTATCTCCAAGTGGGAGATTGTTAGGTTATGGAGCTAAAAGCTTCACATGTATGCAAACATGGAGGAGGTTGCTGAGTGTCACAGTAACTGGCATCGGTTAGGCCAACCGACATCGGTCAGGATTAGATAGGAAGCTACCAACATCGGTCATGGATCGGCCAACCTCGGTCATATCCAAATAGATAGGGACTAACGTTGATCACCTGTGCATTCTAGAACTATTAGTTACAGGAATAGTTAGTTTGTTGAATGGCCAGTTTGCATGTAAAGACTAATTTTAGTCTTGAGTCTGCATTTCTAATCATTGTAATTGGAAAGTATAATTATTATTTGTATGGGATATATTTAAGAGACCCATGGGGTTGTATTATAATTGGGATAATCATAAGGACTTGGAGAGGCAAGGACAAGGGTTCTTCCCGAGTGTAAGATCTAGGTTTGTAGGTGTGCAAGATCAGGAAGGAGATCTACATGGTAAGTAAGGTCAATTGATCTACAAGTGTGTGTGTGTGCGAGGTCAGTTAGATATATAGGGTACCAAGATTAGGGAGATCAACAACACAACAGGTAGCAAGATCAAGAATATCTACTTGGAGTATGTGATGTACTCGGTTGGTACTGGAAGTAGGCAACAATGGTTGAGTTGATTGTCACTTACTGGTTGGTGTACTAGTAGTATTGTTATTGACTGGTTGAAACAACAACTCTGTGTTTGAGTTGATTTTTTTTGTAATTGAGAGAGAGAACTCTTGAGGGAGAATTACTGGTATGCCCAAGACGTGTGGGAAGAGTGTGATTTCTTCATTGTATTTCCTTTTGGAAGAGTATTAATACAAGATTGTATTGTCTCTCATATTCTGTGTTGTTTCTAATTTCTAGTTACATTTTACTTCATGGTTTAATTTTGTGTTTAGTTTCTTATACAAAGGTAATAAAGTGTACTCTTAAGGAGTAGGGATCCTGACAATTGGTAATCAAAGCTTTGTGAGCCTAGGTCCTATCATAGATACTAATAAGTGTTCTATATATGTTATGTAGTGTGTTAGAATGTTGATGGTTGAGTTTAAGAGTGGATATTTGACATTAAGACTCAAAAACTAGACCTTCCTCTCACTACCCTTAGGATTTAGTCATAAATATCAACCTCTACATGAAATATTGATTCCTAGAAACCATTGGAGATAGTGACTCAATCCTATGCATTTTCCATTACTATTTTCTGAGTTTAACTTGAGTGGATGAACTATCATGTTGGTGCATCACCACTTTAGTGTAAATTTCCTTTATGAAATCTCTTTGCCATTTTCATCCCAATAGAATTAGGTATTTATATAGATAATTAAAGTGATAAAATGGGAATTATCCCAATAAAAATAGAGGTTTGGCCTAGACAAAAAGTAACCCATATCTTATAGGTCAATCCCATGTTTGTCTAAGTTTGTGGTGGATTTGAAAAATATTCCTCAAGAGGGTAAAACTTGGATAGATAATAGTTACTAATTATTGGTTGTTATTGGCCAATAATGGAAATAGATACAACTACATATTTAAAGATGTGTGTAAAGTGTCAAAAACATGTTAATCTAGTTCTTTACTTAGTCAAAACACTTAAACCATTAACAATACCATGGCCATTTTATATGTGGAGACTCTAACTCATAGGTAAGATAACTCCTACATCCTAATATGTCCATAAACACCTCCTTAATACTACCAAATATTTCACTAAATGGGTGGAATCCATTCCCATCACTAACATAACCAATAAGCAAATATCCAAATTCATATTCAACCTCTCATCTGCCATTATGGTATCCCCTTAAATAGTATATCTGATAATGATATATTATTTATAAACAAATATGTGAAATCAATTTTTACCCAATACCACATCAAACAACATTTCTCTGCCACCTATCATCCATAAGGTAACAACCAAGATGAGGCTTCTAACAAAACTATTAACAATATCCTAAATAATATTATTAATAATGTTGGTCATAATTTTCACTAAAAAATGTTTAATTCTCTCTAGGCATATTATACCACATTTCATACTCCAATAGGATCCACCCCATACTAAATTTTTTATGGCATTGAGTCCATTCTTCGTATTGAGGTTGAGTTGCCTTCTTTGTAGATTTCACTATATCACATCATTGATGATGAAGACTAGAGATTAGCTCACTTTCATAAGTTATAATTTCTTGATGAAAATTGCATGGCCACATTAAATAATCTATAGACATATCCCAATAAATTAGGATTCTAATACAATAAGCATGTCAGGCATCATGAATTTGATCTTGGTGACCTTGTGTTAAAATAAAATTAAAAAAATGTCAATGTTAAGACAAAAAGAAAAGAAGATTCCATCTAAATTGGTTAGGGCCTTATATAGTTATTTCTAATTAAATTTATAGAGCATACAATCTCACCATGATATAATCACATGAACTTGATGAACCGATGAACATAATGCACCTCAAAAAAATTTACGCTTGAGGGACTTGAATTATTGTCTATAAGGATAATTTAAGTTATGCCTCATTATACTTATTATTTATACTATACCTTATAATGTTTTACCATGTCTTAACCCTTTTCTATCTATTTATTTTTACCTAATTATACCCATCACATTTGGCCTTGGTTTTGATTCTTTTATACTTTAGGCACATTTAATGGTTGATGAAATATTCAGTTATAACACTTGTTTTATATTAAATGTTTGAGTGGTAGTTTATGAAAGTAGTATGATAAGTGGTCATGGTAATTACATCCTTAATTTATTTTTATGCTCATTAATTGTACTACTAATTATAACCACTTATGAGAAAATTAGTACCACTGAGCCTTGTCATTATTTCCTAATTATAACCACCTTTGATCAAATTAAGAAAAACCCTTGTACCATGCATTGCCACATTAACTTGACATTACTATTTCCATTTGCCTATACCTGAACTTATTGGTACTTAGTTAGATTCCTTTTATGTAGGAATAAATACAATTACTTAAGGTCCTAAGGTATTATGTAGGCAGTGACCAATTCATGTCGAGATGAGCTCAGTCACCCCTTTGCCACACTCTCACTATTTTGTGATATTTTTAAATCCATATGCTCTTGTCATTTTATGATTTGGACCATGTTGTATCTTATGATTATTGATTGAGTTAAGATACCAAAAACACCCAAAAACATTGGAACCTTTTATAATATTTCACCATTGTAGGTAGAACTATAGTGGGTTGAGGTCTATTTAGACTATGTAGGTAGCATTCAATGTTTTTTGAGATTAGCTTAACCAGACTTGTTTGAACACTCTCAATGTTTTGAGACTAGTTTAATTTTGAATACTCTCACCATTTTGTGAGAAACTCTAAGCCATGTTCTCACCATTTTTTGAGTTGGAACATTTTTTATCTCATGCTTTTTGATTGAGTTGAGATTCTTAGAAAATTCTAAAAAAAATTAAATAGTTTGAAAACCCCTAAACATTTGAAAAAGACCTAAGAAAATCCTAAAAATCACAAAATCATGAAAAAT
Source organism: Torreya grandis (assembly GCA_037957365.1). NCBI lineage: Eukaryota > Viridiplantae > Streptophyta > Pinopsida > Cupressales > Taxaceae > Torreya > Torreya grandis. The sequence goes on from JARHVA010001698.1 coordinate 2,541,163, forward strand.
GGCTTAGAATTTATATGTAATATATAAATCCATCAAAATTTTATGAGGAATACTTGCTTACCTATCCAACTTAATTTATAGGCTTCTTGGACTTTTCTCTCCCATTTCTAGATGAACTACATCGATCTAAGGTCCACACAGACTATGCATGTAATACTTGGATACATGGGGTATCTCAAGTTAGCTCAACCAACTTCCATCCTTATTGAACTACTTCTTTTCCTTAAGGATTTTAGGAATCCTAAATATTTCACAAGTAATCACGTGTCCTTTAGTTTCCCCATCCTTATTGGCCTTAGTCATATGCTCTTACCATTTTATGAGTTCATGTTATGAGCATGGTGCATTCGGGTTTGATGCAACAGTGCCACTTATATATTATGTTCTCATAGTTTTGTAATCATTTTTATGTTTGAATTCTCTCACCATTTTGTGAGAAACCATATCCTATGCTCTCACCATTTTGTGATCTCATTCTCATTCAAAGCCATAGATGTAGTAAACACTATGAATTTCTAATCTAGTTCATTAGTGAGATACTTATCTCTTGTATTTTAATGTGGTTTTAGACTAAACCATGCTATTTTACTTACTTGGACACTTTCATGATTATTAATGGAATTTCACTCTTTTCCTACACACTCACCATTTTGTGAGACCATTCCCATATTCCTCCATAATCAGCCTCATGTATTCTTATCATAATATTTCTTCTATCCCATATCTTGGGAGAACTACATTTGGCTTAAATTTCACATTGGACCTAATGTAAATATAATTATGTAGGTAGTGTCCCTTTACCTAGTTCACTTGGATTTAGCTCAACTACCCCTTCTTTTTCTTCTATTCCCATGATTTTTATTTGTTTCCTTTTGTTGTCTCCTATAGCCTAGGGGCAATGTTTTCCATTTTGTTTGTGTCATTGTTCCCTATAGCCTAGGGGTAACCTTGTGCCATTTGTTCCTATTTTGTTTTACCTATGTCATTACTACCTAGCTTAGGGGTCACCCTATTTCGAAGAGTAACACCTCAATTACACATGCATGACAATTTATTTTCTATTTTTACTAACATTATGAATAACCATTATTTATATATTGTTGTTTATTTAGCTTTGTTTGTTTGTTTTACTTTTTGTGTTTATAATAGTATATGTATTGTACATTTATTTTCTTTGTGTTGTTTTGATTGTTTTATTTTATTTGGTTATAGCTTACTTTGTTTGTTTGTTTGTTTGTTTTATCTATTTTTTATTTTATCTGTCTTTGTTTATTCTATTTGTTTTGTTTTTTTGTTAAGTTTTGTGTTGTTTATTTGAGTTTTATTTATCTTGCCTTATTTGTTTATTTTTTTATTTGTGTTTGTTTTTTTATTCTATTTGTGTGTATAGCCTTGTTTGTTTGGTTGGTTGGCTGTGTTTGTTCATTTTGTTCTTTTTTTTTTATTTTTTTGCCTTTTTATTTTTCAATTATCTTTGGGCTATTACATGTTATTTTCACTTACGTCTTGATTGTACATATCATGGAATTATATTTTGAATGTTTATATTTATAATTAAACTTGGTTTATTTGTTTTACTCATACTTGGGATTTGATTATTCATATCTTATTCATAAGTTATTTATATTTACACTTCATCCAAGTTTTCCATGTTTAGGGTATATATTGTCATTTTAGTTGTTCATAACTATAATACATCATATCACAAGCTATGGAAAAACTAGGCATATAGAGGCTATCAGATGAATACAATGGTAGTACTTCTTTGATATATCAAACTAGCCAAATACCTAAACACATGCATGAATCCAATGAGTAATAAATAAGAGTAAAAATGATTTATCATGTTTTTATAAAGACGTTCATCTATGAATATGCATACATATGAGTCATATAACATAATTATATGATAACCAATAGAAAAACATATCATAAATATGGCATAATTAATAAATAAATACATCATACATAAGCATAAACATCAACAATATTAAATATCCATAATGTTAATCAATGATAATCAATACTACACATGAGATAAACAAGATAACATAAAATCATATATATATATATATATATATATATACCTTTGACACTGATGTACATATAGTATGATATTAATTTTACAATATATACATCAGCGTCAAAGGACCCAAAAATAAATGTCAATGTATCTCAAATGTCATAATACATAGAGGATATATACATATCATAATGGTGTCTTAAATTACATTAGTATGTTGATACAACAAGTAAAATTCCATATGCTAAAACTATGCCAAAATGTTAAGATACCTTTGATCAACTCTGGCTCTACATATCCATGGGACCTATGGCTATATCTAGCCATGATGGCCTTGATGGTCTTGGTGATAGTGGTCATGAATGATGAATAGACTAACATAAATCTCATATCACATGTGTCCTAATCCAAGACTAACTAGATATTCTAACATCCCTCTATGCATCCTAGATCTCAAAAGAAATAACTTGTGGGTCCCTAAGAACTACCAGTTCATAGACTTGGTGATAATAAGAGGTCGTATCCTTAGCCCAAAGGCTCTCTAGAATCATTTATGAAAATATAGCCTTTGTATTAGATGCTTGAGCCATATCCTTCTCCAACCTAAGCCTATTAACAATGGTTAATACTTAATCTCTATTAGTAATGGCATGATACCTCTCTATAGTGAGTTGGCCCTACACCTATAACATACTATCTATCTCAACCTTTATCTAGGGGATCTCAACTGAAGATGAGTCATGTCATCATCCCTCATGTTTAGGGTGATCTATAAATTTACCAATTACCACCCACTATAATATGGTGATCTCCCTCACTCAAGTGGTTATCTCTACCTCTAACATGCTTGTATCCTTGATATTTATAGTTATTATAGGAGGCCCTACCTAGATTTTATCAACTTGTGTCCCTATAACACCTATTATGATAGGGTTAAGCACCTTCATATCTAGGATATCATCACCACCATTATCGCCATATCCATCACGATATCTATCTCCCCTATTGTCTCCACCATGGAATCCATCATCATCATCATCATCATCACCTTCCTCACCTAGCACTACTATTTGACATCTTGGCCTTCATCTCATCAATATCTATGGGCCTATATCCCCTTACAATCCATGAAACAATAAACCTCAAAGGGCATATCTATACCCACTAATATATATAGGTTAGAGAGACCCATGTATCTATAGATCCTCTTTCATATGTCCAAACAACCCTTAAAGCACTCAGGTAGCTCATAGTAGCCTCACCCCTCTAGATAATAAGAGTATAATGATTGATTTACCATATAACATGTGAAAACCATCTATGTCCATTAGGTACATCCTATGTGAACCTAAATTATTAGAGAAATCAATCAAGGTGGTACTCATAAATAATGTGGGACTATATCCCAGTCAAAAAACATGTGGTCATCATATAGGCCACATACCATCTATCCTAGAACCATTGTAATTGGTAAGTTAGGTAAGGCCTACAGATGAAAAAAATATAGGGTAAGATCATCAAACATCCAATGATATAAAAGAATCTTCCCCTATGTTCATGTCTTCCTACTCCTATCTATGCCCATCCATATGCAAATGACTCCTTTAGGTCATATACATATCATCACCCCACTAGTAGCTCAATAGAAATGTGATTACAACCCCATATCATTATAAGTGTGGAGGCCCCAAAGGTATGTTCACCATGATATTTTATCATGTGGAAAGCTTGGTAAAGTTTTAACAAAACAATTATCCCCTAAGTGAAATGTGTAGACTCATCAATTATGTTATACACCATGCATTTAAGACCCATGTGTAATTACCAGCTACTATTGTCAAGAAGTAAGATGTTATTGATAGTGGCCATGAGAACTATTACCTCCCTATCAATACGAGTTGGTGGTGATGGATCTATAATAGGTAAACCATTAGGTTGAATGTATGTATATGTCTCAATAAAGTCTATATTGACCTTCCCCTAAAATATGGGGATGCCTTGATAATTAACCAAATATTCAAGTGTAACCTACTATTGTGTTGGAGGTGTCCATAATAGGCTTCGTTCATGCATCAACAAATTGAGGATACACTAGGTATCCTCAATTGTCACAATCACCTTTTTAGTAAGCAAATAGAAGGTTGTCATCTTGATATAGTAGTGCTTAGTTAGTGTGATTAAGTATGCACTATCTAATCAAATGAATTGTATCCATGCCATATCATGAAGGTCCAAAGTCTATAATAATCTAAGCATACATTTCATATAAATCTAAGGGGTCTATAGATAATGAAACCATTTCCCTTAACACATCAAGATATCCAATCACTCTTGCAAACATACATAAATTAGCATCAACCTAACTCTATGCTATTGTTTGAGCCTAAGCCTAATTTACCCTCTTTAAGAGGTTGAACCCCTGTCAAGTACCTAAACCAACTATTTTTGGCTTTCAGGGTGAATTCATCATTTTATTAAATGGTAAAGTCACCATTTAGGAAATTTTACATTTTTAGGTGATACTTCCATTTTTAGTTTTCATGGAAATGGAGACTTCACCTAAAAATGGGTAAAATCATTGTTTTAGAAATTTCCACCCAATTTTGGTGATCATCCCATTTATAGGAATGATAACTTCACAAATTCACTATTTTTCTTGGTAAATCCATCATTTGGCCTAAAATATAAATGGCAACTTCACCATTTTCTAACCTAAAAGATGCAATGAATGTGAGAAATTAAACATTAATGACAAAGTTAGAAATAATTATAGGTTTTCCATCATGGAGTGGTTGCATGTGCTCTCTCACATGATCTAAAACATGGTGTCTATCTCTTTCATGGGTTATTTTTCTCATATTATTGCATAAAAAACCAAAGCTCAAAAAATCCAATAGGCTAGGGTGAAAATGAATTTTTTTCACCCCAGGGGTGAATATATAGCCAAAATTTTAAATTTTTACCCCCCCCAAGGGCCTATAGTTCATTCTAAATACTCTAATAAGTTTATTTTTCACATATGTGGTCTATTTTACACATCATTTGATCCTACATGCCTTATGTTTTAGCCATACTATAATCATACCATCTTTTTAGGCCTCTTTTGAGACCTATTTAAGAAAATTATTTTTATACCTATACCTCATGTTTGTTTAAACATGAATCTTCAAACTAACATTTAGGTTAGATACGTGTTTTTATTCTTTTCCATCTCATCATAAATCCATGTTACAATTTTTTTGCATAAATTACCCTTACCAATTTTTGAAGGTGTGGAAAATGATTTTTTGATCAATCAACTCCATATGTTTCCTTTATGGGGAAAAATTAATTTTAGATCATGTGTAAACATGTGAATGATTATAATCACATTTGGGCAAATCATTATTTTTTAAACTAATTTAATGATTATAACCACCTATGGCAAATCATCATTTTTGCATCACATGCTAATGATTATATCCACCTTTGGTCAAATCACTATTTTTGCCTCACACATTTTATTACTGATTATAACCACCTTTGGGAAAATCAATATCAATCCCACTACCCTACTAAGGTAAATGTCTATACCATTGCTTATAACTACCTTTGGGAAAATTAGTGTCCACCCTTCATTATTGATTATAACTATCTTTGGGAAAATTATGTGACTCCATCATCATTATTGATTATAACTGTCTTTGGTAAAATCAACAGTTCCACCAACATTTCCATTAGATCATGTAATTTTATTCAATTTGAGGGAATGTTCAATGAATCTATTTTTTTGCATGCTCCCTCAAGGGGTATTAAAAAATATTGAACATCCTTTGGAGCATAAACTATTTAAATTAAGGAATTTTCCAATCTTTGAAAAGATCTTACTATGCCCAGGTCTCATAATGCCTTCTCAAATAGGGGCAAATTTTAGACACTCAATTTTGGCCACATTCATGCCTAAAGCGTGATTTAGTTCAATTTATAGCATATGACATAATTTAAGATTATAAATCACCTAAATGCCAAAATTCATCCATTTAAGGTATTTAATTACTAAAAAATATCGCAAAGCCTACTTATCTAGGTTATTACCCTCTATGTACCAATAACCTAGTTCAATTTTAAGCCTAGTCAAATTATGATCTAGTAATTTGACACTCTTGGCCTATTGAGCTATTAAATCAAAACATTTAAAATAATTTTCAAAATCCAAAAAGCAATAAGAGAGATTAATTACATTGCAAATCTTAATTAACTTGCCTAAGTAAAAATTCCAAGTTCAATTAGTGAATTTATTTTAACTAAAAGAATTTTGTAGCCAAATATGAAGTTAAGGTAAAATGAGCTTATAAAGTGATTTATGAATAATTAATATTATAAAAACATGAGTCACAACCTCACAAATATCTAAATTAAGTTTTCATGGTTCATAAATATATTAAATTGAGGTGTCAAGATTTCATGATTACTTTGATCCAACATAGGGTTAGCCTGACTCAACCTAGGTTATTTTAGAATCAACCAAGACTAGAATTTAACCTAACCTCCCTAGGGTTAAAGCTAGTTCTTAGAGATATAAATACAAATTCCCACATCTTATGCCAACAAAATTTTGTGTGTAAGATTGTTCTACAATAATTCATTGAGACTAGTGTTAGAATGCCCATTTTATGTCAATATTCACACCAAAAGATTCAAAGTGGTACAACTTCATGGTGTATATTAGGAGTTCAAAGAGAACACAAATGTTGATTATTTTCTTATTAGTGAAGATAATAAAAATCCATGCATAATAATATAATAGAACTAAACACTCTTTCCTAAGAAATAGGGAGATCATAACATAATGAACAAGATCACAAAATAGAAATAAAAACAATGCAAGAGTTTTAACTTGTTTATCAAATTTTATGTCCACTTATTAGCATAAGGATGTACATGCTTAGTGTATGACATTAGAGACTCTTTTCAATACTTCCCCATGGTGGTATCACTTATCTAATGATCACTCATGGCTTTTCTTTTAGATTAGAAGAAATAAAATTTTGACAACTTTTCATACGATTTATGCTATCTCAAGCATTGTAAAACTAGCCTTAATGTTTCTCATGTTCGTCTTTACTCTCAGAATAGATTACAATGTCATCTAGAAACACCATTATAATATTCTCAATAAAATATTAAAACACACTATTCATTAAAATCAAAATTATTGCAGGAACATTTATTAGTCCAAATGGTATGACAACAAATTCATCATGCCCATATATAATTCTAAATGGAGTCTTATGTACATATTCATATTTGATGTGGAGTTGATGATACCTTGATCAGAGATATATCTTTTAAAATATAGAAGTTCCTTTCATTTGATTAAAGAGTTCATATATGTGAGGAATAGGATACTTATTATTGATTGTGACCTTGTTAATCATTCTATAATCAATTTAAAATCTGAGTGTCACATCCTTCTTCTTGATGAACACTACTGGAGCTTCCCTAGGGTGACACAATAGGATGTATCATTCCCTTATCTAAAAACTCTTGAAATTGTACTTTAATCCATTTTAAATTAACCACATTCATCTATTAAGGTACTTTATACCCAAGTTTTATACCAAGTATTACATCTATATCAAAATCATAGGAAGAAAACCTACTAGCTCTTATAGAAAAACATCTTTGAATTCTTCCAAAATGGGATAATCTCATAGTATGGTAGTTATTAATTTAGATATCTCATTCAAATTGAGATAATATAATTGAAACCCTTTCCTAACCTCTTTTATAATCTAAATGGTCGACAAAATCCATTGGCTAGATGAGTTCTTAATTCCTTAAATCACTACAAAATTTCCCTTACCATCCAAAAATTTAACCCTTGTACTTGATTAGTCCAACTAAGCTTAATGTGTTTGTAACTAGCCTATGGCTATGATATGTCATATGATCCTAAGGAATAAATTAATATTTTTAAACAAGTCATAAAACTACCCAAAATCATTTTTATCTATTTCATAAATTCATTGACATCCACCTTACTCCTGATTCCAAACTATGTTTTCCATCCTCTCTAAGTCTACATGGTTTATTTTAAAATTTCAATGAATTTACATGAGAGATAGAGTTATTTTTAGCTCCTTAATAAATCAAAATAGATAAATAAAATATATAAATTATACTTCTTATCTTAATAAGAGTTTATTGAAATTTTACATTTCTATTATCTACAGTTATATAGACCTTGTGATTGTCCTTAAACTTAGGACAATCCTTATGGTAATGGTTGTCACTGCATTCCCTACAAGTTACAATAGTTTTATTTAGGATTGGAATGGTGTTTTCTCCTATGGATGGCTCACATAAGTTCTATTGTTTATTTATTCTATCATCCTTCTTTACAAAATAATGTGAATTGGAACTCTTTTTATTTTTAAATTATTTATAGAATTATAATTCTTTTCAACAAATTTTTTGGAGACATTTTTCTTGAAATAACTACTTATTAGAGGTATTGATGACTTAGAATTATCTTACTTCTTGTCATTCCAAAATTATTGGCTTGTTTTTTTGTGAGACTTCTCTTTTTCTTAAACATAATGTGTTAATTCCAAGGAAGAAACTAATGTCTTTGATTAGTCATATATACATCATGCATGAATATCTCATTTAACCCTAGTTTGAACTTAGTTTTCTTGGTTTCTTTTTCTTGCATGTAATGAACATGATGTAAGAGTCCCAAAAACTTGTTTTCATACTTACATACTGACACAGTACACTATTTTAGTAGCTGAAACTCTATGATTTTATAATTTTTTTAAATATTGTTTAGA
>JARHVA010001698.1:2555000-2602500 GCA_037957365.1 Torreya grandis
TAGGGTCACTTTATCTCTTTAGTATTGTTATCCTTCCAACCAGCCTATCATAGACTTTAGGCATTGGATAAAAAATGTGCTAGGTCAATCGGGTGGACCTAGCATAACTGACATTCTCAAGTGATTTTAGGGTGAAATAATCCTATATATACAAGGTCATTTTGACCATTTTCATAATATTCAATCAAAATTTATTATTCTCTTATGCTTCTTCATAATTTGCTCTTCCACTATTCTAGCTGAGGAGTCATAGCTTAGGTTTCTTATTTGGAGAATCTAGTCTTATGGATAGGCCTTGGATGCTTTGGCCTAACAAATTGATCCATACAAACCACAACAACCTCTTGTGAAGCCCCATTAACCAAGGGAGAGATTGAATAATGATGGTTTCCCTTTTAGGTAAGTATATTCCAACTTTTTTATCCTCTCTTTTAGTAGATAGAAATATCATAAGGGTTGGGTCAAATAATAGTACTCTTCATATTCTATGTATTAGGGTATTACTCATACTTACTTTGTTTGAAGTTCCCTATACATATTTGATTGCTTTTCATCTAACCCCTCACATTGTGTCACAAGCTTTGGTGTACACTAAATTAGTTTAATTTTCTTATTAATAGAATAGTTTACTCTCTTGTTTATTAGCATAAGTGAAATATCAAATCATCAAACTCTTTTAGGGTTTTTGTGTGATTATGTTAGACTGTAGGCTTTGGAACCCTTCCTAGCATGATATGTTATGACAAGTGATACAAGTTATCCCCTAATCAGGTCTAGTGGATCCCCATATTGGTCATGCTCTTGCTTAATAAGTGTATACCCAATTAGAAGTGTACATCATACAATTTTGATTGTATACATTCTAGTGATTTTGATGTGTATCCTATCCCACCACTAGTTGGATTGTCTTCACATTTTCATTTTTATTTCCTTTCTTATTTAGCATTAGCTTCACTTTGGCTTCACCTTCATTACATTCTAGTTACCCTGACATGAAACTAACCCTTGTAGGATTTATTTCACTTATTTAATTCTTTTTGTCATCATTTATATCAGATATTTTGACATACTAGTTTGATTTTATCAACCCAATTATTTTTCTCTATACATAAGAATAGGGAACTAGATGAATTAGCTTGACCCAATATAGGTTTTTATCACTCTTTGACTTTAAATTCAACCTATTAGGCTGACCAACATGACCTAGCACATTTTTAGCCACTTTGTATTAGGTTCTTATACAGCCTAATTGTTTAGCTCAGCCTAGTATAGGTTTCAATTTTTTAGACTTCTAGATTAGCCTACTAGGTTGACCAGTTTGATGTAGTGCATTTTTAGACATCCTGTTCAACCTACTAGGTCAACCTAGTACGTTTTTATCACTTTTTTATCAAGTTCATGTATAGCTTGGTCAACCAGCTTGACCTAATTTTTTATTTTTTTGATATATTTGTCCAAGGTTCTTAATCAATAATCTTCTCATTTACATCTTTGAGCCATCAAGGTCAGTCTTTTATTCTCTATCTCTTTCTATTCTAAACTTTCCTTTAAAGTTTACAGTCTTTAAAACTACCCCTACACAACCAATTGGATCTACCTAGTTGACCCAGTTTTGTGTCCTATGTGTTGTCTGAAATAACTAGGTCAACCTAGTTCACCTAATAGGTTTTTTAGACCATATCTCCAATATTACTAGCTCAATTTTATTGACCTAGTTATATATGTTGTGAATATAGTGTTTTCACTATACCTTGTTTCAAATTTGAAATTCACCTTGTATGTTAATCACATCTTTCCTTTTAATTGTTTGCATGCTTAGAATAATTCACATAGTCTAATAAGGAGGTTTTTAATTAATCCACTTAGTTTCACTATTTATATTTTATGCACACATGACCAAATCACATAACATCAATAAGCATTTTAACATATGACTACCCAAGCTAGCCTACTTGGATTTCATCACCAAGGGGGAAGCCAACTTATTGATATGGTCAAGTATAAAGCATGGTTAATGGTATATTATTGCTAAGCACCCAACACCCTTATCACTACAGTGTGTGAATCGAGGGGCTAGGCCCCAATACAAATCCTATATCATTACAACTACAATCCCTTTCACCATAAACTCACCTAAAACCATCCTTAGATTGCTATTTAGTACCTTACTTATAGCTAACTCCCTATCATTTAAAATTATTCTTAATAATATAATTAACATTCCAGGTTGACCAATTAGCTAGATCTACTTTCCAATATGTCTACTTGCTCTTTTCTCAATTATGTGTACAAAAACTTGCATTATCTAGTGTTAGTGTAAGGTTTTGCTTTGTGTGCATCAATTAGATTGGCCAACATAAATTCAATTGACTATCTATTTACTATCAACATTTATTTTCCTATATTAGCTATAAAATTATCTTGTTATATTTACCATCTTGTCGTTAATCTTTTATTTTTCCCTATATTTTATACTAGGTTAGCCTAGTTAACCCAGTACTATCACAGACCCTTTTTTTCCCTGTTCACTATACTAGGTTGACCTGGCCTACCCAGTACAATCTGTAGGTTCTATTTTTACATGAGGTTGTCCTAGTTGACCCAGTATTATTTCTAAATTCCATTGTTTATCAACCTAATTCTTCACCTCTTCTAATTTGCATTCTATTCATTTCTCTTTGGCCGGAATGAGGTCTCCTATTAGAATATTTTAGATAGTCTTAATCTATGGTATGTTTATTTATCCATTTCTTTTCCTCCCAAGAACACCATCACTGTTGGGGAATTTCTTCTCCTCCTTCATCTACGAATTATAACATGGTTCAAATAACACCTCAAGATGAAGTTAATGGATCCAATTCTTTCTAAACCTACCAAGAAAACTCTCAAAATATTCAAACTAATGTGGGAGTGATTGGCACAAGTTTAATTAACAATCCCACTAACAACCCTTCTTATAATAATCCTCCCTACAACACCAATTTGGGGAGTGCTCCTTATAACACTAACCTACCACCTGATACAAGCTAATTATTAGCCAAAGTGATTCAACAAATGAACATTATGCAAAACTCTAATACCAATAAAATGATGTGACTTCAGCAACACTTGATCAATGTGTCTCTTCTACCTCCAATCATGCATCCTCAAACTAATCCTAACTATGTTCCTCCACCTCTTAGAAATGCCTTAGGTAATGTTGTTCCTCAACCAATAACGAATAACAAGATGCTTCAAACCATTCAAAATGATCCTTTAGCTCCCTTCATTGTATATATTGACAATAGTAACATATCACCAAGTATCAAATATGATGGGACTAAATAAACCAACTTATTTCTTAAAGCCTTTGATAATCTCTACAAAGAGTGGATCCAAACTAATACATTTTATACTACTAAAATACTAGTTAAAACTTTCACTGGTGATGTATCAGAATGGTATAATCAATTAACCTAACATTCTATTTGACAACTTGAATATTTGGTCAATACTTTAGTTAAAGAGTTTCAACATAATGATCTTCCTAAAAATTTTCTTAGCCATTACATAAATGCTAAGTAATCTCCTGATGAATCAGCTCATGACTTTATTAAAAGATGAAAATATTGAGCTCATAAAGCTAATCATAATATGTCTTATGACAACCTATTCAAACTCTTTATCACCACTTTAACTCCTACTCTTCAATAAAAGGTTTGAACCTTTACTCCTCAAACTCTTAATGAAGATCTTGACCAAGCTAAGAGGCAAGACTTTCTTATGAACCAATTCAAACCTAATTTTAAACTTATTAAAGGATATTTTCAAACATCCAATGCTATCACTAGTAACACTTCTCAAACAAAATTAGGAGTTTCCAAAAATGATATTCTTTTACCATCTCACATACCTCTTTCGATAAATCAAATGAGATAATTTTTACCACCATATAAAACTTTCATATATCCTAATTCTTCTCCTAAGTAGTATGATCCCAATATTTTTTATTGGTTTCATGTTGACATTGGGCATTATCATGAATCTTGTAGAGGGATTTATAAATGTGTTATTTCTTACATGCTTGGTGATTCATTTGACCATGAAACCATGATTAAAAAATCATCATCAATAATATACTAATGATTCTCAAAAATGACAATCCTCTAAAGCTTCTACATCTACTAACCAAAAATTATCTTCCCATAATCAATCCACTTCCAAGGATGTTTATTCAATTGACACTTATTATGACCAATACTTCAACAAAACTCAATATGTCAATACAGCTAACATTAACTATTGTTAGAAACCAACTCATAAAGGTCCTATTACCAAGCCCAAGAAACCTTATTTAGAGGAATAATTGTTGAAAGATACTACCACTATCAATATTGAATCAAAAACACCTGAGGAACAACTTCCTCCTAATCCTCCAACCACATCTATTCTTCCAAAGTCTAATTTGTCTTCTAAACCTCATGGCTCCTCTTTTAAATCTCATTTGAATTATCTTGAAGAACTTAACTCTATGCCATATAAGTTCCTTTGATGGAGTTTTTTTACACTTCACCTTATCATCATAAATTCCTTATGTAACAACTTTAAGAGATCAAAGATCCATCTTTTTAAGATGAAGAACCACCTTCTATTGATTATCAACCAACTAACATTAATGACATTGAATCTATGTGTCCCTCTTCCAAGCCTTCCATTGAATTCCTTGAAGAGGACATGATTAATGATGAAATCCTATTTCATGCTAATGATCCACCTCTCTTCATAAAAATAGCCATTAATACCACCCTTATTTGAAAATTTCTAGTTGACAAGGGTTCTGGTATTAATGTTACCTCTTTATAGATTCTACAATAACTTGGTTATAACAAAGGTCATTTTAAACAAACCCATCTTACTTGTCATGGTTTTGATAGGACTAATCAAAAGCCACTTGGTTGCATATGGCTTCCCTTAACCATTGGTCCTAAGACCGTTTAGACCAAATGCATGGTTCTTGATCTTTCTTTATCTTATAACATATTCCTTGGGCATGCTTGACTCATCGAATGAGGTCCATTTCTTCTTCTAATAGTCAATGCATTAAATTTATACATAATGGAAAATTCTATAAGCATGAAGCTAATCCAAACCCATGGAGTATCCAATTACCTAATCCTAAATCACAATATCATGTTCCTACATTCCCTAAAATTAATAATTCTCCTTTACCTGAGTTCATCAATATGAATCTTGATTTAAAAGTCACTCTTTTGGATTCCAATGATGATGAGCCCAATTAATTACATCATACTTGTAACACCACAAAATTACCTCCATAAATTTTGGATTGGCTTCCCCCTTCTCTTTTACCAAGGGAACATACCATTCTTCTCATGGATGAGATTGCCAATTTGCCTTTGCATGAAATGCTCAATATCCATATTTACTTGAATATGCTTTTAACTGTAATGATTTTGGAGTGGCTAAATTATTTCAAGATCCTCTCATCATGTCTTCTCTAACATTCAATAATCTTGGGATTTTACCTTTTAAAGATCCTCCTAAATCTCAAGTATGCATAATTTCTCCCACATATGATGACAACTATATCACAGTTCAATCTCAATCTAGATACTTGTATGTCTTTCATTATCAAAAGACCTTATCCAAAATTCATTCTTTTAATTAGGATGTGCATACCATTTTTTTAGATAATAACTTAGAACTTGAGGGTTATGTACTTCTTATTAATCCTCCTCTTATCAATTATCATTGGGTAGTAGAGCAAATCACACTTTATAAACCTCTAAAAATACTTTCATCTTATTTACCTCCTTAGTATCCTCCCATTGAATCTAATCCTTTCCCATCAACACTCCATCTACCTATTTTACTTATACTCCTAAAATTGCACTTGATGCCAAGGTAATCGATATCCATCAAATACACTCTGAATATGATCACCATGATCACCATACTTTATATTTAGAAGTATAAGTTGAGCATTATGGTCCTCTTCCTACTTTTCCTAAAGACAAATCAATTCTTGAGTTAAAGTATGCCTAGGAACCTCAACTCCCCCAAAAACATCATAAACTTGGAAATTTTAAAAATCCAAATCCTTGCTTCAACAACTTTATCACTAGCATTGATCCAAAAACTAATCCAATTTCATCCTTACCTAATAAACCATACCACTTTCAAGATGGTAAGGACATGCTTATTAAATAAATAACTCATATTAAATATGGCACTCCCTTGTTCCCTTAACTAATCAAAGTTGCCAAAGACCTTTCACCCTTTGAACATGATAATTTTAGCCTATTTTTCAATAAGTATCAAGAGGCATTTGCTTGGTCTTACCAAGACATGCCTATCATTGACCTTATAATAGTGGTCCATAACATCATTACCTATCTTTATGCCAAACCTATGCATTGGAAGCAACACAAATTTCTTCCTAAAGTTACCAATTTATTTCATAAGGAAATCATCAAACTACTTGATGATAAATTTATTAAACCTATGGATTATTATGAATGTGTTTCTAATAGTATTCCTATTTAGAAATAAATCACTATGGTCATTCATATTTTCATTTATTTCCATAATCTTAATCTTGATTTTCGTAAAGACAACTTTGTTTTTCCTTTAATAGATGTCATTATCGATTCCATGGATAGATATGAAATGTTATCATTTATGGATGGATTTTTTGGATACAATCAGATTTATATAGCTTCTAAGGACCAACATAAGACTAATTTCACCATGGAATGGGGCACCTATTATTATGTTAAATTTCCCTTTGGTCTCAAAAATACTGGAGCCACTTACCAACATGTAATGACTCATATATTTCATAACCTCATCCATAAAATTATCAAAACATATGTGGATGATCTTATCACCAAATCCAAACATCATACAGATTATATTTCTGATCTTTCCATCATCTTTGACTATCTCATAAAATATAAATTCTGACTTAATCCTTTCAAATGTGTCTTTAGAGTTACATCTAGAAAAATTTTAGGAGTACTAGTCTCTCTGTGTGGAATTGATGTTTCCTTTCAAATGTGTCTTTAGAGTTACATCTAGAAAAATTTTAGGAGTACTAGTCTCTCTGTGTGGAATTGATGTTTATCTAGCTAAGATTAATGCTATTATCAACATGCCTATTCCTCATTCTATTCATGATATTCTTACCTACTTATGCAAACTTGGGGCAATTAGATGATTCTTTCCTGAGATGGCTTATCAAATTTATTTCATTAATTTCCTTCTCAATAAAAGTAAAACCTTGGAATGGATAGATGCATGTCAAAAAGTGTTTGACAATATAAAATAGTCATTGCTTCGTCCACCTACACTTTATCCTCCTTCCAATGATAAACCTTTGATTCTATATACTTCTTTTATACCTATTTTAGTTGGGGTAATGCTTGCCCAATAAGATGATATAGGCAAGGAATATGTCATCTACTATATTAGTCGAGGCCTCATCTATTATGAAACATGTTATACAAAAGTTAAGCATGATTGCCTCGCTATCTATTTCATAACTAAAAAACTTCATCACTGTATACTTTACCAAACCAATTGTGTCATTATTCATTCTAACCCCCATTGTCATTTATTCTCTAAATCATTTCTTCTAGGAGATAGAATTGGTAAGTGGATGGTGTTACTTATGGAATTTGATCTTCACATCATCATGCAGAAAGCTATCAAAGGGCAAAGCATAGATGACCAACTTACCATAGCTCTTATTCTAGCCACTTATTCCCTCCAATATAACCTTCCAAATGATAATATCCTTTGCATTGAAGGTCTTAATGAATAAATTTATCTTAAAGATTATTTTCATATCTTTATTACTGATCTTGAAGCTAATCAACTTGATGAATCTTCTGCTTCCTCTAGTACTACTAAACCAAAGGTGATTATTAAAGAGCATAAAATTAATGTTGAATTACATGAAGATACTTGGACCCTTCACTTTGATGGTGTTAAATGCCTTTAAGGAGCTAGGGCAAGTTTCATTTTCACTAGTCCTCTTAATAGGATAATTCCTTTATCTTTCCATTTAACATTTGATGTCACCAACAATATGGCCAAGTATGAATCGCTTATCTTAGGTATGATAGTTGTTCTTGATTCAAACATACAATATATTCATGATTTAGTTGATTTTAACTCATTTTATATCAAGTTAGTGGTGGCTATCAATGAAAAGTGAAAACCTTATCACCTATCATCAAATTATAATCACTCTTACCAAAAAAATTGTCTCTTTTACAATTGAGCCTATTATTAGAGATTAAAATTCCATTATTTATTCTCTTGCCTCTTCAGCTTATCTTTTTCATCCACATCAAGTTCTTTCTAGTCCTTATTTTATCATATAAATAATCAAATCTCTGTCATCTACCCACCCTCATAATTTTCTTATCTACCACATCTAGGCTATCACCATTTGATAATTCCCATGGTATTAATTAATCATCCAATTCTTAGAAAATCTTATGTATCCTCTTAACTTAAATTCCCATGAAATGACATGTATTCGTAAACAAGATTTCAAGTACATATTTAGACATAACATCTTTTATTATCATAATGTTGAAGGTACCTTACTCCATTGTGTCATGAAAGATGAGGTCCCTCCTCCAATTTAATAAGCACATGGGGGCATTTATGGTGGTCACTATAATGGACATGCTATAACCCACAAATGCCTATGTATGGGTTATTATTGTATTAATCTAGAAAAGGATGCTATTTAAATGATAAAAAGTATAATCCTTGTCATCTTCATGATGATCTCATTCATTTGCCTCTAGATGGAATTTAAATTATCAAATATCCATGACCATTTTACACATGGGGATTTGATCTCATTGGTAAATTTTCTCACTCCCAAGATGGGCACATATTTATTATCACCACTACTGAGTACTTTACCAAGTGGGTTGAATTTATGCCCATTTTTAATGTTACCAATCCTACCATATCTAAGTTCATTCTTAACCAAATCATTTTATTCTTTAGCATTCCCCATACCATCATTTCTAACAATGGTGGTAATTTCAAAAATAAATGTTAAACAACATTGCACCAAATTCAAGATCAATCACAAGTTTTCCACTCCTTACCATCCACAATGCAATGGTTAAGCTGAGGCCACCAAAAATATTATCAATAATTTTTTTCAAAATACAATTCATGAAAGATTCATATATTGGCATCTTCATCTCTATCCCACACTTTGGTCTTATTAGACTAACATTCATACTGCCACTAGAGCAAGTCCATTTTCTCTAGTATATGGTTTTGAGTCGATTCTTCCTCTTAAATTTGAGCTTCATTCTCTTTTCATATATTTTCATGGCATAAATATCCATGAATAATTGCATGAGGCTTGCCTTCCTTCCCCTTATATACTTGATGAACAACATCTCTCTACCTTATAACATAACCACCAATATAAGAATCACATCACCTAATAGCGTAACAAACATGTTAAAGTCCACATAATTAATGTTGGTGATCTTATCCTTAAATTAGAATACACCCATGATAAATAAGGTACATATGCACAAAAATATTAGGTCCCATACTTAGTTAAATATATCCTTGGTCCAAGCATTTATCACCTTCAAACCAATGAAGGCCATATTTTCAAAGAGCCCACCAGTGCTCAATTCTTACAAAAATTAATTTGCCTTATCATTTATTTCTTATAATGCTTTCTATATATATCTATCTAATACTTTTTTAAAGTTAATTAAGTATGGGTCTCTCCCTCTATAGCATTTCCCTCTTGTTCACAAACATTTAGTCCCCTCTTTTTAGTCTTTTGGTTTCTCGATGTACCATAGTCTTCATTATCTTATTTTTCATTCTCCTTCTATTTACCAATTTTTATTTGGTTTCCCCTTGGGGTTTTTATTTTGTGAGTTGCTTCATAAGACTATATATAGGACCCATCATCCCTCATAAAACCACCATCTTTTACATATCTTAGTTTTTTGCTACTTGCCAATGTTATTTTGGCATCCTTTGGGTTTTTCTTTGTGAGGTGCTTTATCAAAAGGATCCTTCACTTTTTGCTTACTAGCACCCTCATGGGTATCTCTTTCATGAGATTATTTGTAAGACCATGGATAACACCTAAACCTCCTCATAAAATTACCATTCTTTTTGTTTTCTTGATCATTGTTCTCAACTTCAATTTTTGCTTCTTTTGTTAGATATAATTCACAAAAAATATATGTTAGCATGTTTTACTCCATTTCCCTCATTATTATGATAAGGAATCACACCTTTGATTTCATTATATCCCTCTTTTCCCTTTGTCACATTTTTTTTAATTTGAAGCAATTCCAATTATTCCATTCATCATTCCTCTTGATTTCCCCTTTCTCTCACCTCCACATTAGATAAAACAAGGTCAAAGTCAAGATAAAACTTTTATTTCACCTATATTTATGATACTCTTAGACCTAATGCTCTTTGATGTTCTCTCTCTTAGTAACCTTGTCCCAAGTTTTCAAATGAAAGTCATCCTTAACACCCATGCTTGGTTTCCCAAATCCGTATGGAGGAGGAATAAAAAGCCATCAAAAGAAAGTTAAAAGAAAAATAATTTGAAATAAAAGGAAATTATATCTAAAAGGTAACACACAAATCTTAAATGTCAAATTCATATTAAAAGACATGATTAAAATCACATCTCCTATCTCCAATCGAAGTTCAAACTCCATAGTTGGCTTCACATAGAGTTGAAGTCCTTTGGGGTGTATTAGGCTAGTATATTAGGATAGGGGAGTTTAAAAAAATTCTATTATGGGTCCTAAAGAATGGGGAACACATCATGGGGAGGTAGGTCCATTTTAGTTTTCATGTATATATCCTTCATGGGATGATCTATATACTTCATTTGTTGATCTAAGACTTGTGTAGCTAAGAGAAGTTATTTATAGTCCTTAAGTTTGATAGTCCTCTTATTTTGACAAACCAAATTTGAGTGTCTTAACTTTAATAAAGAGTTTTTCTACCTTGTTTTTCCTTCATTCTCCCCTCCACCCATTTCATCCCCCACTTTATATCAAAATTATGATTCCAAATATATTTCCCCTCTTCTTTAAATTACTTCTTCTTCATCTCTTAAAAACATGTTAGCACTACTTTATTTTATTTTCATCTATCTTTAGATGCAAAAAACATGTTTGAGAAACTTTGGATCATATTCTTCACTTCATTTTACATTTACTAGACTTACTTTAATTTATTTTTTTTTCATTTATCATGATTTTTTTTATTGTGTTATTATAGACACCTGAGTTTTTATCCTTTTTCCATTATTAAGTGAGATGTGGATTGTTACTACTCACTCATCAATGTTGTTTCCCCTTTTATGCACCTTTTTTCATTGTTGAGTGAGATGTGGATTGTTACTGCTCACTCATCAATGTTGTTTTACTATTTTTTTACAAGAATTTCCCATATGATTTGTCTTTCTTATCATTCCTTTTTAAATATGTATCCTTGGTTTGAATTGGTGAGTTTGTCTTTTCTTACTTGAGAATTACTTGTTTGAGTTTTTTGATCTTTAGTAGCCTTGGATTTTTGGTTACCTAATTTACTATTGTTTGACTTGGTTATTTTGTCTAAAATAGCACTTATCACCTAACTTGCCAAATTCCCAAGTACATCTCATCCAAATAACACTAGTTATCTTGGATTTTTTTGAATTTGTTTGGTTTTGTTCTTTAGTTTTGTATTTTTGGGTTTATCAAAAGCAGTCTCTACACCTTACATAATAAAACTAAAAACACAAATAAAAATAATCCCAAAATCAAAGGTAAGTCAAGATACACATTACATTTACTTTTTAGTTATTTAACTTTTAAATTAGTTTTCCTTTTCTATCATTTAATTTTAGTTATTTTATGATTTTTAAGATACTACAACTTTTTTTTAGCATCAACATTATGTGTGTTCTTATGTTCTTTCTCAAAGCACCATCCCCTATTATACCTTAGTGACACATGATGAGATTCAAGTGGGGCATATTTATACACATAATATTTTTAAATTTTTTCAAATACTGACACTTTACATCATGCAAGAACCCATCGTAACTCAATCTCTCTAAGTGCATGCCTTAATGGGTGCACCTGGAAAGGGACGGGTAGACCTTTGGTACTTTGTAGGATTGTTGTCCCTTATTACCACATTATTACCAATTCAACTAGTTCTTAAAACCTTTCCCTAAGCTATTTATCCTCCCTTACACATTACTCTATTATTTTCCTCTTTCTATACTTCTTCTCCTTACTTGGCACCTTTTTGACCTATTCAATATACTAGGTTAACTTGGTCGACCTAGTATATTTTAGGGTCACTTTATCTCTTTACGATTGTTAGCCTTCTAGCTAACCTAGCATAGACTTTAGGCATTATCCTAAAACTATGCTAGGTTGATCAGGTCAAGCTAGCATAGTCAACATTCTCAAATTATTTTAGGATGAAATACTCCTATATATACAAGGTCATTTTGATAATTTTCATAATATGAAATCAAGAATTATTATTCATTCACTCTTCTTCACAATTTACTCTTCCACCATTTTACTTGAGGAGTCTTAGCTTAGATTTCTTATTTTGAGAATCTAGTCTTATAGATTAGTCTTAGATGATTTGTCTTAAAAAGGTGATCCTTATGAACCACAGCAACCTCTTTTGAAGCCCCATTCGGCAAGGGAGAGATTGAATCATGATGGGTTCACATTTAGGTAAATATATTATAACTTTGTTCTCCTCCCTTTTATTAGATAGAAATAGCATAAGTGTTGGATCGAATAATATTACTCTTCATATTCTATGTAATAGGGTGTTACTCATACTTACTTTATTTTAAGTTTCCTATACATATTTGACTGCTTTACATCTAACCCCTCACATTGTGCCAAAAGATTTGGTGTACACTAGATTAGTTTACTTTTTATGCTATTAGAATAGTTTACTCTCTTGTTTATTAGCATAAGTGAAATATCAAATCATAGGACTCTTTTAGGGTTATTTTCTGATAATATTAGATTTTAGGCTTTGAAACCCTTCTTATCATGATATGTTGTGACAAGTGATAAAAGTGATCCCCTAATCAGGTCTAGCAGATCCCCATGTTGGTTATGCTCCTACTTAACAAGTGTATACCCAATTAAGTGTAGGTGTGCTCTATCTTATCAAATCTAGGATTGATTCATATAAATCATGAAATTATGATTACATACACATACTTCTTGATCTTCATGAAGGTTTCCATGAAAGAATTGAGAGATTTTCAAAATGACAAGGAAACCCTAATCATCACTTGCTAAAGTCAAATAACTCACTCATGATTTGGTAAATAAACTCCCCTAAATAACTATACCATCAATATAGGTTAATATCTTAATGTTTGATATAATATTAAACACTTATAATCACCATTCCCTTGACATAAGTCTTATGACTTATGGTTTGATATTTAAACATGACCCTATTAAGTGTATGTCCTAGTCCCTTATGGAATATACTAACACACACCAAGTTCATTATTTTATATCAAAACTAAATGAATAAAACAATTTCATATGTCCTATAATGGACTTTATAACCATGGTGTCAGCCTTTCACTCATGTTTTTTATTGCAACTTTAGTACATAGACTTGAACAAGTCTTTTAACAAGGATTGTAGAACTCATCCAAGATCTCATGGTATTTGAGTGGATTACATTTTTTTTTTTAAATGTATCATTTATGTTGGTACAAATCACATTCATATCAAATTATTCATTTGAATTCTAGTTAACCATAAAGAAACAAAACACAAATGACAACACAAAAACCAACTAGTCAACCACTGAACCCAAATGGAATAACACAATTATAAAATAGAGTGACCAAGATAAAGGCTTGAAATAGGTTTTAGACACTATTAGATCACCATTGTGGTTTACTTGTATACCATGTATTTTCCACTAAGCAAACTGTAGACACCGAAATCGTGTCTAACCCTTGGTCGACTCCCCCCTTGGTCCCCTTGGTCCCTTTCCACTTCTAAACCATGCCTAACCTATGTCTTATTAATTTAAAATAATTATCTTATTTTAAATTAATAATTCTCTCCTTCCTTCTCTCTCTCCCCTTGACACCTCACCCATGCCACCTCTCCTCTCCTTGGATTCTTTGCCTTTGGATACCCTCATTTATCACCCTATGACCTATTCCAACTTCCCCTCCACTACCCCTTGCCAAGTCTTAAATGATTTAAGACCCCTTTTCCTTTATCCCACTCATTTCCCATGCCTATTAAGCCACCTTCGACTATTTATTCCTCGGACCCACTGACTCGGCAGTTGGGAAAATAGACAAAAGGCTATTTTTAGCCTTTTTACCTGCCTTCCAGCCATCGATGTCGATCAACTGTCGATCAACGTCGGTGATTTTGCCAGCATCGATTTCATTCATAACTACATTCTTGACCCAAATGTAGGATCCACTTTTCCAATCTTTTAATCTGACCTTTTGACCTTTAGCCATCCGATCTTTCACTCCTCAATCTGTCAATCTTTCCAATCATCAGACCTCTCACTCTCTCTCTCTCTCTTAGGTACACACATCAAGCTACAACAACAATAGGTACATCAGCAACAACAGGTCTTCTTCATTCCATTCTCCAACAGGTATGAGGTAAGTATTTCTACTATTTTCATTTCAATATTTCTTTTAATTCATCTGTCATTCAGCCTACTGCCCATTTTCAACCTCTCCTGCCCAGACCCCTTCCAGACCACTCTTTCTTCCCTATTGCCTTTGTCTTCTATTTGGTCCCTCTTTTAGACCATTCTTTCTACCTATAAATACCCTATATAGAGCATCTAACCAGACACAGACTCTTGACCCTTAGACAAACCCATACCATAAACCCATCTAGACCCATCTACAAACCATAAACCCGTCCAGACCTGACCAGACCTCATCCAAAGACTACTACCCCGACTGACGCTGGCCATTAGGCCCACTACCTTCACCAATGTCGGTAGACTAACTGACGTCGGTAGACTTGACCAACTGACGCTGGCATACTAACCGATGCCGATGACTATGACCAGACTGACAATAGCATTCAGGTAAGCATTTGCTTCTATTTTTGTTTTAGTTTTTAATCATTTCAATCTTTTTATCATTTTGCCTTTTATCAGACATTATTTTTATCAATCAGTGGGTTGACATCCTTCAAGGAAGTCTTTGTACTTCTGGGATCAAGCTTTTGCTTGGCAGCGCACCATCTCCTCATCTAACACCTTCTTTGTTTTAGTCTCTTTCTTCTGCAGGTGTCATCCTCCACAACCAAAGATGAGTCCCTACATCATCTAAATTTGGTGTGCAAGACTTCATCCAGGTACATACAAGCCGTAGACAATTTATCTTATTTTCTCATTTCCTTTTTGAATGTGAAAGTGAAAATCATATAGAAACATTCTGGCACGCCCAGTGGGACACTAAGGTCTTCCTTGGGCTTTATTCTTTTCTTTTCATATAGGTGCATTAGGTTTCTCCTTTTCACCTCTTTCTTTTATCTCTTCCAAAAGACACCATTAGCAGGATTAAAAGAACTCTTCTTTCTTTTCTTTCATCTTAGACTAGTCAACTCATACTCTTCAACCCTTTCTCAACTTGTTTTCATCTAAACTCATATTTCATTTTGAGCTTAAAATTAATTGCATTTCATTTCTGATTGCATGCATATTTAGTCCACATATCTAGTAATTAAAACCACATCATGAATTAATCGTAGGCCACTTATGTTACACAACCAAATCACTTGCACAAATCAAACATCAAAACTTACCTAAGACAAGGCCCGACTGGGATTTCATCACCCAGCGGATACCTTACCCATCCCGTCAATCCCACTTGGGCTTCACTACCAAGGGGAAAGCCCACTATGTTCTCTAGTAGAGGATAATCTCTAGGGGAAGTATATTTTGGCTAAGCGAGACCATCTTATCACTAGGCTCGTGAAGTGAGGGGAGCTTGCTCCTTAGCACCAGGCCATGTACGGAACTAACACAGACTCTTGAGCACTTAAACAAACCTGAAACCATCCATAGACTACCTCTTCTAGGACTCGTTTTACAAGCCAACCTCCCAAACACACACTCTAAGGCATAAGCCAACATGATTTTAAAAGTTGATTATTAGGATTTAATGCTTAGGGTCTGCCTGTCTCCATCTATTTTTTTGTTCCCATCTAGCTTTTTGAGCTAGTGAGGATGTTCTTCTTTTTTTCAAAAAAAACTTCCAAATTTTTTGAGTTTCTAAAAAACACAATCACCAACATCGGTTTTATCACCGACATCAGCAACCTTTCTTCACCATCATCAGTTATCTAACTGATGTCGGCCATTTATTCTCACCGACATCAGTTTTTTAACTGATGTCAGTCACTGTCACTGTCTTTTTTTCAAAACAACAGCCTTAAAACCTGACCCTTCTTTTGCCAAAACCACATTCTAAGTTTCTGAAATTGGAAAAATATAATTTTTGGAACCTGACCCCTCTTACCTTGAATGGTTTTGACACGCAGTCAAACCAAGGCTCTTCTTGACCAATCGAGGCATTAACCGCTTCCGCCTTCACCATCCATAACCAGTCCCCTAATGGAGTTTCATTTAGAGACCGAATGAACTCCAAATTGATCAACCCTGACTCAGAACCCCATTATCCTTGAAGGGGACCAAGATTTCAAAATATTCTTGGACCTCAATGTCAAATCCCTCCAAAACTATCTCACAAGAAACCAAACGCGAGACCTTTTGGGTGAAGCGGTGATGACATCAACACCATCCACTACCCAGCCTTTTATGACTCAAACTATTGCCTCAACCATTAACCTAACCATGGCTAATATGCAAAGTTTGGTCTCCCCATCTATTTTTAGACTGACCTCCATCAGGGTTTCATTACCCCCTCAACCATATGCAATTCAACCAAGTTCTACATCATACCAGTACTTGATTATCTCAACTCTACACACTCTTGCACCTATAAATGTAGGAGTGTCTACCTCCTCTTTTGCCAATGCCACCACATAACCACCTTTGGCGGTATCTAGTCAACTTATACCTTCTACCTTCACAACGCAACCACCCTTGGCCTCCACTTCTGTCCCAACGACTAGTTATCAATACGTTGCGCCTCTACAAGTGCAATTGACTACGTCGTATGCCCCTTATAACACCTTTTAAGTGCCCTACAACCTAGGGGGCACCCCATCTACCAATTTATCAGCCAATCTCATCAAGATGCTGATGGACAAAATGTCTAGTCTTGAAGCTTCCATTTCTGGTTCAAGCAATGTCCTTTCCTATGACCAAATTTGCAACGAACCCATCCATCCCTCTATCCTAATCTAGCCGTATCCTAGTTAATGGGAGCTTCCTAAGTTTACTCACTTCCAGAGTAAGGAAGACCCACAATAACACCTACAAGCATTCAGACATGCTTGTTATCTCATAACCCATGACGATGCATTACTTCTATGCACGTTCCCCATGTCGCTTTCTGGCCCTGCCCTTGATTGGTATAGCTCTCTTACCAGACATTCTATCTTTTCATTCACTCAACTCACCCAATTATTTCTCAACCATTTTTCTATCAACATCACCAAAAAAGTCTCAATCACAGACCTCTACTCTATCAGGCAATTTGATGATGAATCTATAGTTAATTTTGTCACCCGTTGGAGAGGCTTAATTAACCAACTCTCCTTCCCTTTGCCTCAACCTGAGCTCATTGAGCTCTTCTCTCGAGCATGTGCCACACACATCTCATCCACCTTGTGGATTCAAACATTTTTCACTTTTGATGAAGCTTTCACCATGGTCCAAAAGCTTGAACTATGTGCCATTAAAGAAGATAAGGTCAAATTGCGTAATACCAATGCAAAAGCTGATGACCCTTCTTCTTCCAGACCCTCTTCTGCCAACTCCAAGTCCAAAAGAGTGGCCAACACTGTGGTCATTAGATCACCATCTTCAACAACAACTAACCAATCTCAACTTTCTACATCTCAAAGCATCACCAAACAATTCCAACAATGGTACATCCAACGTTCATACACTCTGCTTGGAGAATCATACGCTTCCATTTTGGAAAAAATTGTCAAATAGGGGGTCCTCAATCTCCCTTCAATTTGACCACCTCAAATTGACCCTTCAAAAGCCCTCCCTACATGGTATAGGGAGGCTGACTTCTGTCACTATCATCGCATCCACGACCATGACATCAACAACTGCCGAACCTTCAAAAACATCATTCAAGACATGCTAGATAAGGGTGACCTCATTTTAGACAACCCAAATGCACCACCTAATCAAAGCATCGACATCTTCAAACAACCATTCCAAAACCATCCTCCTAATCAAAACAATGTCCAAACCATGACCAATGACCCATAAGACCATAATATTCACACAGTCAACACTGTCTCTTCTCTTATCCCTGACCAACCTCCTCCATAGGTAGAAGAATCCTCTTCTCCTGTTAGTCCTCCATCAAATTCTCTTATATTGGAGGACACCTTGACCATACCTATGCCATTAGCCCCAGTTTCATCATTCCTCCTACCAATGGAGGACCCTACCTTGCCTACTCCTCAACCACAAGTCAAAGGCACAATCATCCCTACCCTCTGCCCTCTTGAGGAGCTACACTGTCCTATTTCTTCTCCACCAAGAGAAGAACTAGTCTCTTCACCCATTTCAACTGAGGAAGACCCAGTCATGGTTTCCTCTTGCCTTTTGCCTGAGATTGCTACATCTCACTCACTTTCATCCACATCTAAACCCAAACCCGTATCTAACCTTGCCTCGCACAATGGTGGCCCTCAACCCAAACCAAAGAAGGCCACTAAACCACACCGAGGACTCCTCCCCCACCTTCATCATTACCTTCAATTTTGGGCCCACATCCATCCACTTTAATAAGAGTGCTTCCTACTCCCATACTTCATAGAGGCAAGTCACCTCCATTATCCCCTCAACCCATTAGACATATATTTCCTCCAAAACATCCAACACCTATCACCACCAAAGTGCCATCTCCATGTGTGGCTACACCACCCACAAAAATGATGGTATGACCAATGCCTCTTACGCCTCTCAAACCAAAGTCATCAACCCCCACTGTAACAAGACACATAGACCCATTAGCAGGTTCTTATGCCTTGTTGTTACGGTGATTGTTGTTGTCTTCTCACATCAATCTCCTACCTCTTAAGCCATATCAATCTCTTAGACCAAAACCCCCTTGGTTTGATGACACTTAGATTTATGTGTATCATCGCACACTTGGGCATGACACTGAGCATTATTGTGCCCTCAAGGTTGTCCTTCACCAATGCTTGGAGAAAGACACCCTTCTTCTTGACCATATTATCAATAAACCTTCAACATCAGCCCACTCATCAACTCTCAGATCAAGACCATCTTGGTTTGACAACTCTAAATTTTGTCACTATCATCAAAAATTGGGACATGATACTGAGCGTTGTTGCACGCTTAAAGCTATCATTCGTCAACACCAAAAAAAGGATAACCTTCTCATCAAGGATCCTCTTGACTACCCCTTTGACAAATCATCAACACCGACCCATGCTTTTCAAACCTCATCACCTAATTCAAGATCTCCATGCCAGACTATGGTCCCTTTGCCACCTTTAACCTCCTTATTCGACATCAACACAGTCAATCTAACCACCAAGCCTCAATCAACCTTGACCAATCTATCAAGCATTCTCCCTAGCCGCTGGGGGAATTCAACTTTCATCCAAGCCTCGACCAACCTTTCAACCCAGTCTCGACCAAATATCAATCACTCTTTTAATCCTAAAGACTCAACCATGCCTTGACCAAACATGCATCAACCCGACCTCGACCAAACATTCAACCTATCTACGACTAAATCATCAACCCAACCTCGACCAAGCCTTTGACCAAATATTCATCATGACCTCAACCAGTCTCAACCAAACATCAACCAACCTTTTCATCAAAGCATTCAACCAGACCTTGAACATACCATCAACCAAACCTCAATCAAACCTTGACCAAGCATCACCTGGCCTCAACCATAACATCAACCAACCTTTTCATTCGAGCATTCAACCTGACCTTGACCAGACCATTAACCAAACCTTAATCAAACCTTGACCAAATCATCAACCCAACCTCAACCAAGCCTTTGACCAAACATTCATCATGACCTTGACCAGTCTCGACCAAACATCAACCAACCTTTTCATCAAAGCATTCAACCTGACCTCTGCACAGACTCTTAGACCATTCAACCAGACCCATAGCCCTTCTTAGACCCATCCACAGACCATAAACTAGTCCAAACCTGACTAGACCTTGTCTAAAGACTACTGCCCCGACTGACGTCGATAGACTAACTGACATCGACAGACTTGACCAATCGATGTCGATAGCCTAATCGACATCGATGACTGTGACCAAACTGACAATAGCATTCAGGTAAGCATTTGCTTCTATTTGTTTCTAATCATTTTAGTCTTATCATTCTACCTTTTATCAGACATTATTTTTATCAATTAGTGGGTTGACATCCCTCAAGGAAGTCTTTATACTTTTGGGATCAAGCTTTTTGCTTGGTAGCCCACCATCTCCTCATCTAACACCTTCTTTGTTTTAGTCTCTTTCTTCTATAGGTGTCATCCTCCATAACCAAAGAGGAGTCCCTACATTGTCTGGATAATGGTGCGTAGACTTCATCCAGGTACATACAAGCCTTAGACCATTTATCTTAGTTTCTCATTTCCTTTTTGAATGTGAAAGCAAAAATCATATAGAAACATTCATTGGTCGATCTTTTAATCATGATATCAACCAATCATTGACCAAATATCAATTATTGACCAAGCCATTGACCTAATCTCAACTCAACCATTGACCAATCATCGACCACATATCCATCGACCCGACCCTCGACCAAACATTCAACCATTTTCAACCAATCAATGACCATATCAACCAACCAAGCATCAATCAACATGTGACCCATCTCGAAGAGGCAAATGGGGCAAATTTGCTCCTAATTGGCTTGGACCTTTCATCATAATGCACAAACATGGACCAAGGACTTATCAAAACTTGAGCCCTTTAATGCCTTACATCTATAGCCATTCTACTGTTAGTCAAGTACTCATCCACTTGACATCTAACTTGAGCTCATCCCTTAAGCAACCCCATCCTCTTAATCCTCATTCCTTTCAACCCTATTCCCCTTAACAAACCCTCTGTAACCCTTTTATATAGTATGGATGCTTTGTCCTAATAAAAGGGAGCCCTTAAACATCTACAGTCTTGTCCATGACTCAAAATTTTGTCAAATATAAATCAAGATGTCAAAATATTCAAGGTCATAAACTCTAGAAGTAGACTACTCCCTTGAAGGACAGCTATACTATCATTGTTGTAGCTAATAGACTAATCCCTCAAAGGATGGTTATTCAAAGCCCTCATACATATAAAGCAAAATATAGACCACTCCCTTGAAGGATGGCTATGACTAAATATTGCTATAAACAACACTTTCTCAGAAGCTTCCCGCATCGATCAGCTTCACAACATGACCATAAAGCACAATGACATCTCTATGTGGACTTCTCGTATTGATCAGTCTGCAATGAAAAAAAGGGGGGGTCATGGACTTGGCTTATAGTCATCTTAGGGTCTCCTATAAAAAGGGGCAAGGTTCTCTCTGCTCTAAAATAGGTTACCCTCTCCTCCTATCACATCAACTTGATTAAGGGACTTTGAGCTCACTTTAATGTCAAAGTGATTCGATTACCTCTCTAACACATCCCATGGTCAACGACATAATGCATGAATGGGGCTCTTGGTTCTAACAACCCCTATCTATGTTATCATTCTAGTCCTTATCAATGAAAGGGAAAATATGCCTTTCACTTTCTTTACACTTTAGACACATTCAACCACATCATTTGTCAAATCAGCTCAACTCAACACTTTTTCAAACCACTCACATAGCCTATTCACACTAGTTTCTATGGACACAAATACACATGGAAACTATCAACCAGACACAATTTATGTTAAGCATAAGCCAATACTTGTTGAAGCATAAATAGACTCAATTCATTTTTAGCATACATCCATCACGAATATGGAAAATTGCTAGGGATGAAAGACCCCTCAACCAATGTTACAAAATACACCATCACACAATATGGAAAAGGCTGTAACATCATCTTATCCTCATCATTTTGACACATGACCAAAACTAATCATCGACCACTTTGACTCCTAGCCTGAACTACATTGGTCTGAGGCCCTAAGACTGGGGCTATGTAGGCAGCACTCAAATGACACGATGTCCTCTGGGGTTAGCTCAACTACCCTCATTTGTTCATCTACCTGATGGAAAAACCATATCCTCCTTTTGACCATGACCTCGACCTCGACCAAAACCAATCCATAACTTTGACCCTCTTCCTCCCTTTTAGGGAGAACTACATTGGCCTGAGGCCTTAATGATAGGGGCTATGTAGGCAGCACTTAGTTGACACAACGTCTTCTAAGGTTAGCTTGGCCACATTCCTTCATCCATCCATTCATTCGACCAGCTATTTATCTTTGTCTCAAACTCGACCAATGACATTGGAGAATCATGACTTTTTCCTTAGACTCTGACCACTTATAAGACAAATGTTGCCTTGGTTGTTTTTGCATGTATGCTACCTCATGAATGGTTAGCAAAATTGTGCATAGACTATTTATGACCTTCACAAGTATAGGATCACAAGCTGGTTGATCCCCACTACTTGTGACATTTTCATGTTTCTAGGAGCACTTCCTGATCCTGAGATACCTGGAACATAATGACCATTGGAGCTTCAATTGAGATTGAATAACTCGATCAGCTACGACTAAATGCTGGGGCTCAGTTACTTCAATTTTGGCACTCCTCGACCCTTGACCTATGACAATTTGACCTGACCATCTTGTGAAGTGGTATGCATGCAATCACAACTATTGCAACATTTACACTCACCATTTTCATCCACTCTCTGTCAAATCAGCACCCAATTCTAGGTTCCCTTCCCTCAACTCCTGCTTTGAGGGGGAATACCTCATCCATAATCAGGGCAACCAACCCTCCTTTCATTTTTGTATTGTAGTTCATTTAAACAACCAACAAGACAAAAGTGACCTTATACCATACCTAGGGCAACCAACTCCTATTTTTGTCTTGCAGTTTGTCAAGAATAACCAACAAGACAAAAAGGGGCAAATGTAGACACCAAAATCATGTCTAACCCTTGGTCAACTCCCCCCTTGGTCCCCTTGGTCCGTTTCACTTCTAAACCATGCCTAATCTATGTCTTATTAATTTAAAATAATTATCTTATTTTAAATTAATAATTCTCTCCTTCCTTCTCTCTCTCCCCTTGACACCTCACCCATGCCACCTCTCCTCTGCTTGGATTCTTTACCTTTAGATACCCTAATTTATCACCCTATGACCTATTCAAACTTCCCCTCCACTACCCCTTTCCAATTATTAAGTGATTTAAGACCCCTTTTCCCTTATCCCACTCATTTCCCATGCCTATTAAGCCACCTTCGACTGTTTCTTCCTCAGACCCGCTGACCCGACAGTTGGGAAAATGGATGAAAGGCTATTTTTAGGCTTTTTACCTGCCTTCCAACCACCAACATCGGTCAACTATCAACCAACGTTAGTGATTTTGCTGCCATCAATTTCATTCATAACTACATTCTTGACCCGAATGCAGGATTCACTTTTCCAATCTTTCAATCTGACCTTTCGACCTTCAGCCATCCAATCTTTCACTCCTCAATCTGTCAATCTTTCCAATCATCAGAGCTCTCACTCTCTCTCTCTCTCTTAGGTACACACAGCAAGCTACAATAACAATAGGTCTTCTACACTACCAAGCATCAACAATAGGTACATCAGCAGCAATAGGTCTTCTTCAATCCATTCTCCAGTAGGTATGAGGTAAGTATTTCTACTATTTTCATTTTAGTATTTCTTTTAATTCATCTGTCATTCAACCTACTATCCATTTTCAACCTCTCCTACCTAGACCCTTTCCAGACCACTCTTTCTTCCCTGTTGCCTCTGTCTTATATTTGGTCCCTCTTTCAGACCATTCTTTCTACCTGTAAAGACCCTGTACAGAGCATCCAACCAGGCACAGACTCTCTGACCCTTAAACAAACCCAAACCAAAAACCTATCCAGACCTGTTTACAGACCATAAACCCATCCAGACCTGACCAGACCTCATCCAAAGACTACTATCCTGACTGATGCCAGCCATCAGGCCCACTACCTTCATCGATGTCGGTAGACTTGACCAATCGATGCCAGCATACTAACTGACACTGATGACTGTGACTAGACTAACAACAACATTCAGGTAAGCATTTGCTTCTATTTTTGTTTTAGTTTTTAATCATTTCAGTCTTTTTATCATTCTACCTTTTATCAGACATTATTTTTATCAATCAGTGGATTGACATCCCTCAAGGAAGTCTTTGTACTTCTGGGATCAAGCTTTTGCTTGGCAGCCCACCATCTCCTCATCTAATGCCTTCTTTGTTTTAGTCTCTTTCTTCTGCAGGTGTCATCCTCCACAACCAAAGAGGAGTCCCTACGTCATCTGAATTTGGTGTGCAAGACTTCATCTAGGTACATACAAGCTTTAGACCATTTATCTTAGTTTCTCATTTCCTTTTTGAATGTGAAAGCAAAAATCATATAGAAACACACACAATTCTAACTCTAACCTACACTTATCTGTTATGTACTTGTAAATAAGCCACATAGACATCGAAAGTATCTAATCATAATCAACAATAATAAAAAATATCATAAGCTTATTTAAATTACTACATGAATTATTACAATTTAATTTAAACAAATAAATAATGTTCTACAAATCAAATAATGTCTACAATACATTTCCACATAACATAATAATTATAAAATAGTTTTGATAATTAGTCAAAGTTAATGTGCTAAGTAGGTGTGGTCATGACATCCTAACACAACATAATAACCATGGAAAGAATGATCATGTACTATTTAAGCCATAAATTGGTTGCATATGAATATAATTACAACTTAGTTGAAAAATAATGCCTAGCTATGGTGTTTGTAACCCAAAAACAATGACATTATTTTCTCAACAAGAAGACCATTATCATTGACAAAGTTGACCCACTGAAATACCTACTTTCCAAGGCATACTTGACTAGTCATATGGACAAATGGATCATGCTATTAAGTGAATTTCAGATTTAATATGTTCATCAAAAGGATACCAATGGGAGGAAACTTACAAATCAGCTTACTGAATCACCCTTGTCAGATACCAAATCACTCATTTTAAATTTTATGGATGAATCAATCATGACTCTTGTCATGCCCATTTTTCCTCATTAAAATAGACATGCCACAACTACTTCTCATAAAACTATACCATAAACATGAGTAGGGAATAAAATTCACTTTCAAAAAATGTTATAAATAAGATATTTTTAATTTCTTATATTTGGATAATAGGCATATACCACTGGTTATGAATTAAAAATCTTGATTCATTTATTCAAAATGCTAAAGAGTTCATTCACTCGCCTACACCCATATCATTGAGTTATAATGTTGAGACAACCATAAAGTATAACCTTGGATAATGTTGATGTAGTTAAACATCATATAGCTACCAAAACATGCTCCTTTAACACACCAACTTTTCTTCAGGCTCTCGAGGCCACTTCCTACTACTTGTCATTCCCCAAATAACTTGGAGTTTCCTAGCTACATCGTGACTACATAATGACCTATATTGATTATTATCTTTTTTGGGTTAGTAGGATGCCAACACATGGATGAATATTGATGATGTATTTGCCTGATATAAAATGGACAATGGATTATGTTTATGTCACCCTCAAGTTATTAATATGGTGACACATGGATGGATCCCAATGATCTACTTATTTGGTGACTATCATATAATGGGCTATGTTAAAATCACCCCTAGGTTAATATGATGGTGACATGTGGATAGATCCTAATGATCCATTTACCCAATAATGCCCACTTAATGGACTATGTTGACATAACTCTTAGGTAAGTAGGATGATGTAATGTGTATGTATTTTGATGATCTACTTGCCTAGTAGAGTTCACACAATAGACTATGTTGATGTCACTCCTAGGTTAGTGGGATGAAACCATGTGGACTCCACCCAACTTTAAAAATTCACAAAATAAACTAAGTAAAAGTTGATAAAATAAAAATAAGGAAATAAATGGTAAGGAAAAGCATAAAATCTAGTTGATATGGAATTTGACTAGGGAAAAAACCATCAAAAAAATTGATAATCAGTAAAGGCACAATCTGATAAAAATTTAAAACAAAAAATGGTTAAGGTATGAATTAAATCCTAGAAATAATCAAAGTAATTGACTAAGGTGTGATTTGAAGCAAAATCAAAATACATCACAAAGAATTAGAACTTAATTAATGTAATTTATAATTATTTCATTGATGAATGTTGGCTACTAGATCTAGGTAAAGTGTTCGTTTTCAAAAAAGGATTATGCAACAAGAATGATAGCAATGACCACGTTACCTTGATAAAACTAAGAAGACATCTAGCCTAAAGGTTACATGCCTAATTATATATAATTGAAGATAAAATATCTATTAAAGTTAATCTTTCATTATAAAATGCTACTATTTAAAGGAAGGTCTTCAACATAACTTTCTCAATGTTTCAATCCATAACTCTTCCATAAGATAATTTTACCAAAAAATGTCAACATTCAGACTATTATATTTAAGATATATTGTTATTCCAAATTAAATATCATAGATATTTATTTTAGTTCCACACATACTTGGATAAGTTCAACTCATTAAAATATACTATAACTAAATATAGAAGAGACACAATGTGAATTCAATAGGCTAGTCTTAACAAAAAATTAAGCAATGAAACACATTGTCATTTTATTAAAGATCCAAATAGGTTAAGTAATTATTCCTTACATAATGAATCCTTCCAAAGGATATACATACAATATATATATCATTAATATAGATCTCATTTTACCAAATATCTTCAACAAAAAGATAAAACAAGTCTTGACTCACAACTATGTCATTATACATAAGACTATATTTCATAAGAATATTACAAGTAGGCTAGCTATTATTAACATTTATCAATACAAGAGGTATCAATCATTTTACACATCATAAATAGGCATAAATATAAGCTTGATTTAATAACCTAAGTATAATATTCAATAACATCTTTGTCTACTCTATAAAAATTATTGGTCATTTGAAGGAGAGCTCACTACCCAACCATTTAACATCATCAATCTACTACTCTAGACACCCCCAAGCTCAGGACTCCCAAATATGATCATGTTTACATATATTGGTAAAGGTAAGGGTGGATGTATGTACAAGGGTATCTTATCATAAGGGAAATATCATGCACCAAACTATATTCCTATTCCTAACTTTTATCCAAGGAGACTCCTAGTCCCAAACTTAGTCTAAACAAGTAATCAATGAACATTTAAATGAAGCTAAACATTTATAAATATAGAAAATGAAAATGAAAGATTTCATAACATAAATTCCTACCATTTTATTAGATATTAATATGATACCTCACTTAAATTATCTCATCCAATAGTCATGGGAGGGCCGGGAAATCTACCACCATGCCTCTGTAAGGGAGGGCTTACAATCTACCACCATAACATTCATAGGAGGGTTAAGAAATATACCACCATGTACATCATGAGTAGGCTTAAAAATATACCACCATGAACATTCTACTCATAAAAAAACATTACATTATGTCACAATAATATTAATACACTTAAGTAAGAAGTTGAAACATCCAAGCCAAGCAAGGAAGAACACAACCTCTCTAAGGACCTCAACTAGGAAAATAACTACTTGGTAACCAATGTATAACCATGGCGATACAATAAGATAGTTATAAAAAACCAAGTGGTATTATTATCATTTCAGCAAGATAAAAAACAAATAACCAAAATCATTTTCATTCAAATAAAGTAAGCTATAAATCAAGTTAATAATAATCCTACTTATTGACTCCAAAACCTCATAGGTTCTATCCTCTAATTGTCTAGGTATTGACTATCTTAACCAAATTTTACTATATTATAACTTTTACTTTATTTTAATTATTTTATTATTATCTAATTATCCAAATTTCTCATACTCCCAATCATCTCCAACAAAAGTCTCCCAAAAAAGTTCTCCAAATGGAAATCTCAACATTTACATATAGATGTCCTAGAATTAGCCAACCACCTTTTACTCACCATCACATGTCTCATTAAGGGATATTATTTTCCAAGTTAAATTAAGGTGTATTGTGACTCTATATGATAATTTGGTAATTTATTATATTCGCTCACCTCTTCCACTTGACTCTTATATTAAATCTATTAATGGAAGGATCTGCCACTAAACATTCTAGACACTGGTTTTGAGATCTTAAGGTAAGGAGACAATAAGTCTCACTAAACATAAATTTTGGCCACCTAAACAAGAAACTAAGTTATAAATAGGTTATATTGGTATCTTAGACAAATTTCTAATTAAAATAGGTCTAATAAAGGTTTAAGGTAAAGTTGTTTACTGATATAACCATGCTTAGAATAATCCCTTTAATTCATTGGCCCTTACCTATTCTTGCACACTTGATGTACACATCAAATTGCTCTAACCTAAAATAGAAAGATACTAATTTAATAAATTAGGTAACTCAATAAATTATTCATATCCAAAATCCAAGGAATACAAGTAGTCGCATAGATATATTTATATAACCTTATACACATTCAATTGATAATATACAAGTTTATGAGCAATGATCCAACTTCATTTAAGTCACTATATCTCATAGAAAAAATTATATTCATTTTTGAAACATCACATAAAGGAAATGTAAGAATTATAGTTTCTTAAATAAGTAATCCAAACATGATTGATAATAGTTATTTATCATTATTTGTAGCACATGATAAGTCTTCATAAAAACCCTTACACACCTCAGCTGGATGTGACTAGTAGCATAACTCCTGACTCCCAAGTTAGAGTAGCCAAAATATCATAGTCATCAAATGTAAAGATGATCATTATGAAAAATGGGGGCCTTATATACCCATACCATTATTCATAATTCCTCTTAGAAATCATGGAAAGAGGTGAGGGTACCAAACCCTCAAAAGTGTAGCATCTTTCTAAGTAAATATTGATTCATCATATTTTTACCACTAGACCTTACCCTGGTCTAGGTCTATACCTAAAAGGGACAATGTCCTATGTTATATAATCCTAATGGGATACAAAATCAAATCTCCATTATTTTTGACCTACATGTCCATCAAATCTAATACATGAGTAATTTCAAACACATACTGATGCAAAACTAATACATGAAATATATCATGAACATGCATAGGATGGGTGGAAAGGCTAAGTGATAAGCTACTAAGATAGTGGCCTCTTATATATCAAATGGCCATAAAAAATTAGGTTTAACATTAGAAATATTTTGATAACAAATAGGGATCTTGTCAAGTCTCACCCTTAAGAACACTTTATCATGAACATTGAAATGCCAATCAATCCTTTTTGCATTGGCATACTTATTTTATCAATCCCTAGAAGTCTCAAGGTGCTATAAGATCTTAAATACTTTCCACTCCATTTATTATAACATGGTATTTATAATTATGACACTATCCTCAATTCAATCCTAACTCACTAGGGTTCTATAGGATCAACCATACAAAGCCTAAAAAGGTGCCATCATAATTGAACTATGATAGTTATTATTGTAATCAAATTTGACTAGATGAAAATAGTTTTCCCAATAGTATTTTTGGTCCATAACATAAATTTAAAATATGTATTCATGAACCTAATTAAATCTCTCAGTCTATCTATAGATCTTAAGATGGTAGGAAGTACTAATATGGAGTTTCATGACCAATGCCTTTTGAAAATAAGTTCATAAGTGTGAGGTATACACTGGATCTCTATTTAAAAGAATATTATGGAGAATCCCATGAAGTATAAAAACATAATCCAAGACAACTCTCACCTCTTAAATTGTATTGTAGGTATTATTCATGGGAAAAAGTGAGCTACTTTGGTCAACCTATCCATAATGACCATAATCACATCATGATGATACAAAAAGTTAGGCAAACTTATAATGGAATCCATGGAGATAGTATCCCATTTCCATTCCATAATCTCATGAGGATGTAAAAATTATAATAGATGTTAATGCTCATCATTAATAATTTTTAATTATAGGAAATGAGATAAATTTTTAGAAATATCATGCTTCAAACTGGGCCAATGATGTAAGTGCCTTAACATAGGATGCATCTTCTTAACTCTAGTGTGTGATTGGTATTGAGTTCTATGAGACTCAAAAAAAATCAAATCACATAATCCACCTACTAAAAAAAAATAAATGCACATTTTTATGGCATAAAAGGCCATCTAAATCAAGATAATAAACTTCAAATTTTCCTTTTAGATTCAAACTAAAATCCAACAGCTATCACACTTCTTTGTAAAGGTTATCATTTGGAAGTAATTCCAAGATTTGACTTCTCAAGTCAATTCATAAGCTCATTATTTATAACTCATGGTGCCTCATATTTCATGTCATCAACCATGTTTTCCTTTCCCTTGATAAAAATAATTTCAAAATCATACTCACATAGTATTCCATCCAATGCCTTTGACCTGCATAAGATTAGGTTGATTGAATAGATGTTATAAATTCAAGTAGAATATCTTTAAAACAAAGTGATGATAGATAAAAACATGCCACCACATTAGGTAAGCATGAATGATATTTGTAAACTCTAAATCATGCATGGATTATTGTAAATCATAGTCTTTGAGTTTCCAAGATTCATACACTATAACTCTACCCTCTTACATGAGTACAACTCTTAATCCTTTCTTGGATGTATGTTTACAAATGAATAACTCCCTAGTATGATATGGTAAAGATAAAATAGGTGAATTAGTGAGAAAATATTTTATTAAACAAAAATATTCTTCACACTTTTTTATCCATACAATCTTCTTTCTCTTCTTATAAAATGAAGTTATTGGATTTTCTATGCAAGAAAATTTATCCACAAAGTATCTATAGTATCCTACCAAACCCATGAAACTAAGAACATATACAATGTTTTTGGGTTATATCCAATCCATTATGGCATGAATATTATAGGGGTATATAAAAATTACTTCTTTTAAGATGATGTGCCTGAGGTATTGCACTTTTAAATGTGTAAAAGCACACTTTTCTAAGTTGCCAAACAATTGGTTTTCTTTCAAAACTTTCAAGTCTTGTATCAAATGGTCCTCATGTTATTCCTAATTTCATGAGTATATCAAGATATCATCAATAAATATTAACAAAAAATGGTACAAGTAATTTTTGAACACTCCATTCATAAAACTGATGAACACTATTGGGGAATTTTCAACCCAAATGGTACAACTGTAAATTCCTAATTTTCATAATGCATTCAAAATGTATTCTTGTGAATATACATATATTAAATACATAAATAATGGTATCTATATTTAATATTTATATTTTATAACACCTTGGCTCCCCAAAGTTTATCAAACAAATAATCTATTCTAGGCAAGGGATAATGATTCTTAATTATTACCTTGTTAAATTGGTAGTGTTGAGAAGTATTCTCATTGATGTCAAGGTTGACGTAATTTTATGTTAAGTTTTATGTAATTTATATCAATGTGCATATGATTAATATTCATGGTGAATGGTCCATGATACATGATCTTGTCTGCTTGATGTGAAAAGGAAGCCATGTGACAAGAAGGCAACCTAATGTCTTTCTGTTGAGAGAGAATTTGAAGAAAACCTAATTATTATTATATTTTATGTTTTAAAGGTTTTTTTATTGGTGTAATAATTTTTTATTATTAATTTAATTATTTTATATCATCATTTAGGTAAGCATGTTTGAGTACTAGTTTTTGAGTACAAGGTGTCTTGAGAAGCCTAGTCATAACATGAATATGTGCATAGCGAGCATGAAGAGGTATGTATGTAAGTATTAAATTATTTGAGTCATGTAAGGCATGTGATCATTTTTTATAATCATCAAATAGTGTTTCAATATCAGTTTTCAAGTTTCAAGTGCTTGAGAAGCTTAGTCATGGCACTAGTCATAGATTGTAAAGTCCTAGTGAGAAGGTTTGAGAATGGTGGCATAGTGAGATGGATGTATAGAGGAATAATAGGTTGTATAAGGTTTATTTAGAATTAATATGATTCATTTTATAACTTTTATAGTTTCCATGTGAGCCTATCGGGGTAAGAGCTTAAGTCCAAGTCTATAACTAGACTAGTTCTAGACCCTACCTAGCCTAATGAGGTGTCATTAGGTGTTTTCAAGGCCTATGAAGGATGAAAATTAGTGTTTTAGAATGAGAGAGGTTTATTTATTTTTATAATGATGTGGATAGTTCATGTAAAGAATATTTAAGGTCAAATTTTAGGCCTAATATGGTTTCTAAGTCAAGGTCTAAGAGAACAAAGACAGATAATATGGCCTAATGGGGTATTAGGATATATTTTAAAGGAAAGTGTGAGTACTTAATCATGTAAAAAGGTATTATATGTTTTTTTAAGCATTTTCACAATGTTTGAGGTCATGGTTTGAAATATAAGGCATGAAAAGAGGTTTTCAGGTCTATGTGTACACAATATGAAGGGTTCTCAACCTGAAAAAGACTTACAAGTGTTAATTGGCATGTGTAACCTCTACATGGATACATAATGTATTCATGTTATTTTGGGAAGGTTCATATCTAAAATATATAGGCATTAGTTTTTGGAATGAGAGGCTAAGATTTATGAATGATTGCTAATAGTGGAAGATGGTTTAAATATTCAAAGAACCCTAATAGTGACCTGATATGAAAGAAGTTGTTATAAAGTGATCATAATGGATTTATTTTTCTATTTTAGTGATTTTAAGTTTTATTATACTCTTTCAGGCATCTCCAAGTGTGATTGAGTCTTCAGGTGAGTGAGTGGACCCTATAGGAAAGGTCTTATTTCTTAGATATTTTTTATAGAAATTAGAGTTGACCATGTCAAAGTTAATAAATGGATGAAGGAAAAAATTTTAGAGTTTTAGTTTGTGTACATGAAGGTCTATAGACATGTTATATCCCTTAGGTATTCTAAATCGATCATCCAAGTTACCCATTTGCTAATAGGCTTAATGATGGAAATAATGAGAAATACAGACATTAATGAGAAGATGATTAAGTCTGTGGTATAATGGAATAGGGATAAAACCAAGTTCATGTAAATGTTATTAAATAATTTTAAGACATTCCAATTTTATAATTTTTGGATATATTTATATATATCAAAAATTTGCTCATAAAGTTGACTTGTCTAAGTCCAGTGATGTAATGAGATTGATTTGTAAGACCAATATTACCATTTGAACATATTATGTTTATTTATAAGAATGGTATAATGATAAAATAGTATTATCCACATACATTAGGATTCTTTGAGACTTTAAATATAGATTTTGAGTGTCAAAATCACCATGATTGGTCTTTAAGGTAAATTGACAATTTTGGGTAAGCAAGTTACACTGACGAGTTTGAGACTCTATACCATGATTTGATGCATATAATTTACATAGTGTTTCTATTTTTTGCTTTTATGTCCTATAAATTATTTTTATAAGGTTTTATATTTAGTTAAAGTAGTGAAAATGTTGAAGCCAAAATGACTTGACTAACTGAGTGAGGTCTGTGAGAGAGAAGGTCAACAATTTAGTCTACAAGACCAATAATTGCCAATAGAGATTATGATATTTTTATTTTACATTTTTATGAGGATGTTTTATGATAATTTTAAATAATTTGAATTCATTTATTGTGTTTTTTTAGGTTTCATAAGTTCAAGTTTCCATGACTATTTTTTGAGGCTAGTTGATAGTGGAGACTGAGCATTTTGCAGAGAAGAGTTTGAGACTGTATACCCTGAGTTGTGAATTATAAATATTATGGTTATAAATATAAGGTAATGTAGATTTTATATATATATATATATATATTTCCATGTTTTTTTGGAATTTTTTTTTTATTATTTATTTTTCCAAGACATACTTTATGTGTATGAGAAGGCTTAATTGTGAACAATACAAATGGTGTGCTTCAAGTAGTGGTTGGAAATAGAATGTGTTATGGATCCTAGATGATATTATTAGACGTATATTTGAGTGTAATATTATATGTTACTAACATTTTATGTGTTTTAATACGTTCCAAATAAGTCAAAGTGTAATGTGTCCTAGAGTAGAGCTAATGGGATTAGGTCTCCATGAGACCTAAAGATGAAATAAGGCCTAATTTAGATATGTCAGACCTAAAGGGACTAAAATAATGTTTTCTTAATGTTTATTAGATGTATTAATATATATTACACAGATTAAATAAGATTTTAAGTGTGTTTAGCTGGCTACGAAGTATATAAGCAAGAGGCTTGTATAAATACAAGGCAGTTTTAGGCCTATTTGTGTAAGAAGTGTGCAAGCAAATAAAATAACATATTATAGAATAGAAGGATTTATTTTATACAATAAAAATATGATATAGGATATGTGATGAATATTTTATATAATTTATATGTATTAATATCAAGGTCAAATGACCTAATCTATCTTGAAGAGACCTAGTTAAGCGAAGAAGCCTAGAAGGTAGTTTGAGAAGGTAGAAGAGTATAAAGACTTGAAGAGGTGGTCATAATCATTTAGTTGAGAAAAAAATTGTATTAATGTGATAAAATTAAATATGTGGCTTATTTCTTTCTGATTCATCTAGGGGATTAGTTCCTCCTTGTAAGTTGGTGCTTGTTAAAAACCTAATTGAGTTGGTGTTTAGCTAGTTGGGGTTGATGCTCCATGTGAAGTGGGTGTTTCAATTAATTTGGTGTTTTTATTATATTAATGTCATCAATTTTCATATATTAGTGTGTTTTTATCCCCTTTAAGGTTTCCCACATATATTTTATGTTCATGTGTTTCATGCTCATGTGGAAAGGTGCTTATGCTTTCTAGATATATGTGCTTGTTTGAATGATTCATGATTGTTTAAGTGAAATTGATAAGGAAAGGTTTTGAATACTTATTCACCTCCCCCCTCAATTATTTTTATTCAAATATCTATTATTAAAAACATAATTTATGGATCCATCCTTATTATTCATGAATATGATTGGTGCTCCCCATGGGGACACACTGGGATGAATTAAACCTTTATCTAAAATTTTATCAAACTATAACTTGGATTTTTTCATCTGATATGGTTATTTAAATATGGGATCAAACCATAATTTTAAATTAATATAAAAATTAATCTCTCTTAGAGGAGGCACACCTAGTAATCCATATGGAAATACATAAATAAAATCCCAAATAATGGGATGGTCATCCAAAGAATCCTTTTATGATTCATATAACTTATCATTTACCATGATGGAAAATAATTGAAAACCCTTCCTTATGTTATTATTAATCTACATTGTGTAAATTAAGAGAATTGAAATAGGTCTCTTGACTCTAGATATCATCATAGGATTTACAAAGTCATCCACACACTCTAACACCTTGTAGCGGTAATCCAATTTAGATTTATGAGCCATAATCCAATCCATTACTAATACAACCCCATAGGTGCCTAAGCTTATAATGTAAAAATCCACTATGGTGTAAAAGACACCAAGGTATATAACACAACTACTCATTAAACATCTAA
This sequence comes from Torreya grandis, assembly GCA_037957365.1. Taxonomy (NCBI): domain Eukaryota; kingdom Viridiplantae; phylum Streptophyta; class Pinopsida; order Cupressales; family Taxaceae; genus Torreya; species Torreya grandis. Next base: position 2,591,032 of record JARHVA010001698.1, read on the forward strand.
TAGACATCTTGGCCCTTATGGTAGAATGTACTATCCAAATTTTTAACTACTTCATAGCCACCCACCCATAACATCCATAACATAAAGGGAAATAAAAGAGTTTAAATATCTAAAATAAAACAAAATTGATATAGAAACTCCACTAATCATACTTTTTGTCTTAGTTACTACTTATTGGTGCTCATCTTAGTGGTCATCCACCTCTACATAAATCATATGCCCTCAACCCACATCACCCACTATTTAATCTAACATCAAGGCCTTGTACCTATTGGAAGTTGATGGTGCAAGAGGATAATAATGTGAATAGTGATTATGGGATCCAATTGTAAAACACATGCATCTTCACTAGTCACACCCTGAGATAGCTCTAGCTAATATCTGATCGATTAATGTTATCAATATTGATGGTATCATCTATGCTAAACATTGATTATACACATGTCTTAATTATTGATGATACAGAGATATAACCTCACCTAATCCCTAGTGGTATTTATCAAACTAAGCTTTATTATGTTCATGGATAGAATTTTTGATCTCCTATTGATATCAAGGAGGTCCATAAATAAACTAAGTTTCTCTCTAACCTCTCCTAAGAGCAGGTTATGCAATTATGGCCTTAACTCACATTGATCTTACATCTTTCCCTAAAATTTCTTTTGGGGTATCCTATGTCCTTCCTTGAGACTCCTTGGTCAAGTAGGACTTTTAAGTAATTGTTACCAAGGTTATGGGATCTAAAATGTACATTATGCTATGAAGATCCAAATTTGGGCCTCTAATGAACTTGTTGACTTTGATGGTTTCTTCAATGTGACCCTATAAATATCAAATCAACTCCAAAAAATGGCTCTCATATTGTGCACTATGCCACTCCCCTATCAAAGGTCATGAAATCTATTTACCTTATTCAAAAACTAATAATGGGATAGGTAACACACTCTAAAATTTTCCTCAAGTAAACCCCATGCGAGGGAGATAGGTGTTAAATGGATTTTCTATGCCTCTCCTTTCCCCTAGATCTTAGTTACATCTCTAAGTAGGTGAGTTCCCAATTAGGCCTTCCTATTTGTTTCACAATAATACAAAGTAAAATATTCTCTCATGTTATCCAACTAAGATTTTGATGAAAATCCTTCTTGAGTACCATCAAAAGTAGGAGGATATAGTCTAATGAAATCCTTTACTAGTTATCCAAGTGGATGCCTAAGAGGACATACTAGGTCTTGTCTCTACTGACACTCACCATAGTGATGTAATTCACCTATATCACCCTCTGAATGTGATGTGAAGGACTTCATGACCTCTCTCTCTTAATTTATCTTTTTTCATCTAGGGATTGCTATGGAGAGTGCCTCTCAACCTCATGTTGTGCTACTACTAGTCTCTCCTATAAGACATATCACATCTACTACAAGTCCAAGAGAAGTTGGGGTCCTATATCATTTAACCTTGGTTCATTAGGAGGCTCACTCTCACCAATATGACCATCATCCAATATTGATCTATGTCATCTCCTCATTATACACATCAATAGGATAACTATTAGAGTCCATGAAAAATTTATAAATCCACAAACCATATCATAATTAACTAGATATACCATTGTAGTAACCTTGGATCTGATACTAAAATGTCATGCCCATTTTTTCTCATAAAAAACAAATATGGCAGAACTATTTCTCATGAAACTAGACCATAAATATGAGAGGGTAATAGAATTCACATTCAATAAATGATATAAGCAAGTTCCTTCCAATGTATCTTGTTTAGTTAATAGGTGTATGCTAAGGTTGTGAAGTAAAAATCTTAATTCATTTAGCCAAAACACTAAACAATTCATTTGTTGGCATATGCCTAGGTCACTCTATTATGATGTTGAGGAGACTCTAAAAAATAACCTCAGCCACTATTGACTTAGTTAGGCTCCATGTGGCCATTACAACATTCTCCTTAGCCATGCTAGATTTTAATCAAGCTCTCACAACCACTTTCTACCACTTGTCATTCCCATAACAACCCAAATTTTCTCAACTAGATTAAGACTTCATAATAAGTTGTGTTAATTTTTATCTCTATTAGGTTAGTAAGATGCCAACACATGGATATATCTTAGTGATTTTATTTATTGAAATTTAACATACAATATGCCATGCTAACATCACCCCTATATTAGTGGGATGGTGACACATGAATGGATCCTAGTGATATTATTCCCTGATGACTACCATACAATAATCTATGTTGACATCATATGGGTTAACTCACCCTCAAGTTAGTAGTATGGTTAAATGTGAAAAAATCCTAGTGATTCATTTTCTTGAAAGAGTATATATAATGGAGAATATCAATGTCACTCTCAATTTAGTAGGATGATTCCATATGGATAGCTCTTGTTGATCTACTTGGTTGGTAGAGCCTTTACAACATATTGTGTTGATGTCACTCTTGGGTTGGCAATATGATTCCATGTTGACTCCTTCGACCAACTTTAAAAATGTTTAAAAATCAATTAAGGAAAGTTTGTTAAAATAAAACCAAAGAAATAAATGGAAAGTCAAGGAACATAACCAGTCGACATGGAATTTTATTATGGAAAAAATAAGTTGAGAAACTTGACAATCAACAAAAGAACAATCTTATTGAAAATTGAAACATAAAATGGGTAAGGAATGATGTAAATTCCAAAAAAAATCAATCAAATTAATCTAATGAGGCATGAGTTGAAGCAAAATAATGTCTCAAAGAACTAAAATTGGGTTAAGGTAATTAAGATTGCCTACATTGACGACTGTCAACTACTAGGTTTAGGAAAAGTCTTCATTTCTAAAAAGGGATTATATAGTAACTATGAGACTGACAACCACCATAATTTTATAAAACTAAGAAGACATCAAGCCTAAAGGTTACATGCCCATTTATATTATGATCAAAGAGATAATATCTATTAAAATCCCTCGTTTAGTATAAAATAGTATTGTTTAGTCTAAAGCATAAATTACTCAATGGTTTGATCTAGAACTCTTATATAAGACATAATTTTACTAGAATAATATTAACATTTAGAATATATATTCAAGCTATATTATTATTCCCAATAAAAATCCCAAAAATATTGATTTCCACTCATTCTTGGATAAGCTTAACCCACAAAAATATACCATAATTGCATATAGAAGAGACATAAAATGCATTCAATAGTATGATCTTAACAAATATTTAATTAATGAAACATGTTATCATTTTATTAAAGATTGAAATAGGCTAAGGAATATTTCCTTACATAAAAACTTCTTCCCAAGGATCTACATAGAGAATATATACCATTTAGTTGCATCTTAGTTTATCAAAGAGGTTCAACATAAAGATAAAAAATGTCTTTACCCATTAATAATATATTTCATAATAATATTACAATGAGGATGGATACTATAAACATTTATTAATATAAAATCTATCAACCATTTTATGCATTATCAAGAGGCACAACTCTAGGCCTAATTTAATAATAGAAGAATAATCTTAAATAATATCCTTGTATGATCCACAAAAAATAATATACATTTTAAGGGGAGATCCCCACCCAATATTTTATCATCATCAAGTTACTTCTCTAGACACCCCGAGCTCAAGACTCCCAGATCTAAACATTTTTACATCACTTGGTAAAGGCAAGGGTAAATTTTTAGACAAGGGTATGTTATCACAAGGAAAAAACCTTGCACCAACCTACAGTCATATTCTTGATTCTTACTCAAGGAGAATCTTAGTATAAAATATAATTCAAACAAGAATTTAGTGAACATTTAAATTAAGCTAAGCATTTATAAATATATAAAATAAATAGTCAAGATTTCATAGTATAATTAAGTCACACCATTTGATTATATAAAAAGAGGATACCTCAATCAAATTATATCATCTAATAGTCATGTGAGGGTTATTACATCTACCACCATGCCTCAAAATGGTATGGCCTATAATCTACCACCATAATGTTCAAAGGATGGTCAAGTAATCTACCACCATGCATATCATGGGAGGAATCAACAATCTACCACCATAAGCATGTTACTCAAAGACAACCACTACATTATGTCATAATAGAATTAATACACTTAAGTAATAAACTAAAACATCTAAGTCAATAAAGGAGGAAAACAACCTCTCCAAGGTCCTCAACTATAAAAAGAACTACATGATGTTCCAATGCACAACCATGGAAAGACAATAAGATAGGGAGAATAAACCAAGTGGTCTTATTCTAATTTAATAAAAAGAACAAATAAATAAATAGAATCATTTTCATTCAAAGAAAATAAGCTATAAATCAAGTTAATAAGAAGCCCACATATTGAATAAAATATCTCCTAGGCAATATCCTCTAGTTGTCTAAGTCTTGACTATCTTAACCATCTCTTCCTATCTTATAAATTTATTTCATTTTCTTAGTATATTCTTCTCTAATTGGCCAAATTTATCCTACTCCCTAGTCTTCTACACCAAAATTTTCTGAAAAACATTCCCCCAGTTGGAGAGTTAGACATATACATATAGACATCCTAGAATTATCCAACCACCTTCTACTTGCCAACCCATGTCTCATTAAGAGATGTTATTTTATAGGTTCAATTAAGGCACATTGAATCTCTATAGGCTTATGAAATTATTTCTTACATTCAATTAGCTTTGACACTTGATTATTATACTAAATCCATCAATGGAAGGATCTACTATTAGACATTCTAGACATTGGTTATGAGATCTTGAGTCAATGAGACATCAATTTTCACCAATCAAACATAAAAACTGGCTACCTAAACAACATGCTAAGATATAAATAGGTGATGATGGTATTTTATACAATTAAATGATTTATATGGGTTTGGGAAAGGTTTAAGTTAAGGGGTTTTAGTGATATAACCATGATTTATGTAGTCCCTTTCCTTCATTAGATGTTCCCTATTCCTACACACTTGATGCACACATCGAATTCCTCTAGCCTAATATTCAAAGATACTAAATTTAATCAATAAAGGAACTCAATCAATTATTCATATCCAACATCCAAGGAATACAAGCATTCACATAGATGGATTGAAATAACCTTATACACATGCAATTTCCAATAGACAAATTTATGAGCAATGATCCAACATAATTTAAGTTAATGTATCTCATAGATATAATAAGATTCATGATTTTAACATCAAATAAAGGAAATGTTAGAATTATATTTTATATTAAGTAATCAAAACATGATTGATAATAGGTATTTATCATGGTTCTCAACACATGATAAGTCTTGATAAAAATCCTTACATAACTCAGCTATACATGACTAACAACATAACTCCTGACTACAAGTTAGAGTATCCAAAATATCATAGTCATCAAATTTCAAAGATGATTACTATGCAAAATGGGGGCCTTACAACTCTAGACAACATTTCTTCTAAGCCTCAGTACTATACCCTTTATTTTTATGGTTCCTACCCTTCTCATGGATGAGAAGTTGGTAATATATTCATAATGTCACAAGGGGATCCTAATCTTAAAGTATTTCACAATTTATTTTCTCATACCAATAATGTAATGGATTATGAATCACTCAGTATAGGGCTTCACCTAGTAGTATAATGGAATATCAAGAAATTACATGTTCATGGAGACTCTTAAGTAATTATTAAATAGGTGATAAATTAATACAAAACCAAAGATGACAAGATTATTCCTTACAAGAATAGGGTGAACCATATTTAATAGAGCTTTAAACACATCTAATTTGAATAGATTATAAGAGCTAGCAATAAAATTACTAATACAATGGAAACCATTGGTTTACTAATAGAAATTGTAGATCATGCTATAGATTACCAATTTGTTATTGAATTTATATTAAGGCCAAATCATGAATGTTATGAATCTAAAATGGTAGGAGATATTGTTGGTTCTAGCCTACCTTAGTACTTTGATATATATGCCTACTTTCATGATAATATTTTCTCTTCTAAATTTTACCATAACAAACAAAAATCCTTCATTCACACCACTTCTTACTATACCATTCTCACTACCACACTCTATCATAGAGGATATGATGGAACTCTACTTCAATTTTTTATTCTATAGAGTCTAGATTAGTGCTTAAATAAGTACACAAATGGATTTTTGGGGCACACACTAGTGGAGTGGTCCTTTCCAATAAAATACTATTTATATGTTATTACAATCCCACTATAGAGGTTGATGTATGTGATTATGTAAAAAAGTGTTTGGTTTGTCAAAAACATGCCAATATCATTCATGTGCCAAATCAACCACTTTAGATAATTACAACACCATAGCCATTTTCCACATGGGGACTCAATATCATAGCTAAAATAAATCCTAGTTTATTAGATGGCCATAAACATATCCTTACTACAACCCAATATTTTAAAAAGTGGATTGAATCCATTCCACTCACTTATGTAACAGGGAATTAGATCTCAAAATTCATCCTCAACCATCTCATTTTATGCTTTGGAATTCCCTATGATATGATTTTTGATAATTAAATCTCCTTTAAAAATTAATATGTCAAATCCCTTTGTGATAAATACCACATCAAACAACATTTATCCACTACTTATTTTCCTCTAAGCAGTGGCCATGATGAGGCATCTAACAAAACCCTGATCTAAATCCTTATAAATTTTGTTGATGCTTTTGGATATTATTGTCATTTATAATTATTTCCTACCCTCTATGCCTACCTTACCAATATCTAAACCTCAATAGGAGCCACACTATACTCCCTTTTTTATTGCATGGAAGTTATTCTCTCTATCGAGAGTGAGTTACCTTCCTTGTGCATTTCATTATAGAATATCATTAATGAGGAATAATTTAGATTATCTAGACTAGAATAATTATACCTACTTATTGAAAAAGTTATATATTCTTTGAATAAAATCTAGTACTATTAGAACATGTTATACAGTAGCTAAAGCAAGCACATTAAACATAGAGACTTTGAACTTGGTGACCTATTCTTGAAATAAAATCAAAAGAATACCAATGTCCCCCATGAAAAGAAGGGAACATTTAAACCTAATTGATTGGGACCATTCATCATCAAAATAAATTATAGATAGGATACATATTGGATACACCATATGGAGAAGAGATAGATGATCCCATGAATATTATGCATCTTAAGCATTTTTAAACTTGACTTGCTTTAACATTATCTATGAGGACCCCTGCCTAGGGGAATGACCTAGAAACACCTTACCTTCATCCCAATTCTATTTAAGCTATTTTATTTTATTCCCTAATCGTATTACCATTCTTGATCTTTATTTTATTTTATCAATATAGTAGATGATTCCAAATGCTAGAATTTAGACTAATTTTTTAGTAGATTATTTAGATTTGGTCACCATCGATACATCCAAGATAAGTGGTAACTCAGAGTAATTTATGAATGATTTTCCTATATTATGGTCTTTTAAATTCATATTTGGCTCTTATTAAATCCTATACCATTTTTTCTATTTGTATATCATTCTTGTTTTCAAACTTGTTGATTTATAGTAACTTATGTTAGGGTTGAACTACATTGACCTAAGGTCGATTTGGACTATGTAGGTAGTGCTCAGTTTCTAAGGTCAACTCGATCACCCGTTTTACCATTATCTCACTACTTTATGATCAACCTAAGCCATGATCCACCATTTTTTTATTTAAACCATTTTTCATCTCTTAATGATCCATTGAGTTGAGAAGGCAAAAACTCAAAAACATTCAAAATAGTGTAAAAACCCTACAATTTTGATAATTACAAAAATGACCTAAAGTTTTAAAAAAAATTGATAATCTTCATGAGAGATATTAAACCACAAAATTTCTACTTGCTTTATCATAATGTTTTCTAGTGGCCTTGGGCTCTATTTTAGATGGCACAATTTGTTGCATTTACCAGGTGGGAACCCCTATCAAACCACAAATATTTTCAATTACCATGGTTTTTATTTCATTTAACCTCCTATTTTTGTGAGAATTACATCATACTAAGGTCTACATAGACCATGTAAGAAGCACTTAAATGCATGAGGCATCTCAGGTTAGCTTGGCTAATCTTATTGTCATTCCATTTTTCCAAATTTACCTCAAAATGCTCTCTATATTTTATAAGTTTGACTTTTCCCATTCTTATTCTATAATAAAATATCTTAATTATCATAATTTTTATGATTTCCCATATCCCTAGGAGAAATATATTTTCCTTAAATTCCATAGGACTATGTAGGCAGTGTCCACTTACATGGGGCATTTGGAGTTAGCTCAGTTACCCCCTTTTTTTTTTCTATTCCCCCCTTCCATCTAGATTACCATCTTGTACTATCAGTTACCCTCTATATCTTAGGGGGAAAATGTCCAAGATTAACACCTTATGTTCACACACATAAATGATTCACTAATTTATTATTTTATGGTGTGTTTGTGTGTTTGCCAATAATGATTACTTTTATTGTTCTTGGTGCATTTCTTTGCTTTTCCACCTAGGTAACTAGATGATTTTTATTTTTTTCTTTGTAGTTTATGTTTATTTGCTTCTTTGATTTCTTTTTTGTTTCCTTTTTTTGTTGTCACCTTGACTCAATCATTGAGTTGGTAGTGACATCATCGTGGTGCTTCATGTCACATAGTTGTACTTGGGTCCATCCTTTGGCATATGTCAGCATTATCATCATGTTTTTTATCATTGGTGTATTATTTTCAATTGTATATTATATTTGGGGTTATTATTTAGCAAAATTATGTCCCATCCATCATGGTGTTTTATATTATGGTGAATACCATTTGGTGCTCCATAAAAAATCAATATCTGAAAGCCTAATCAGTAATGTTGGAAGAAAACTCTCCTTATCTACTATCCCCTAGATAATTCATTAAATACTTAATTATCATTTCTAAAAATTAAATTTTTCCTTAATGGGGAAAACCATTGAGACTGATCAATGATCAAATTCACCCTAATAGAGAAACTCCTTGCATCAATGATCATTTTTTCCTTGTTGGGTCACATTATTGTAATCAATGAAGACTACCCTTTTGGTACCATGTCCATCATTTATTCTTTATTATAATTTGAATCCTGTAGATTTCTCCCATTATTAATTCTTCTCTTTTTTAAGGACTCATTTGTTTCAACTTCTTCCCCAATCATCCCCTCAAAGGGACATCTAGGGATAATCAATAAAACTTTTGGGTATAAATCTAAGTTTATAGACTCATAAACACTAAATAGAAAAGGATAAGAGTGAATAAATCATTCTTCAAGGATAATCAAATTTCTTCTTGATGACTTTTTATTTCTTTGAAAATATGTTACTATTTATAGTGTCTCATAATGCCTTCTCAAATAGGGAAAAATGTAGACACTTCATTTTAACCATTTTTATGTCTGAACTACAATCAAGAGTTAATTTTTGTAATTACATGTATGTTTAAACATAAATTACCACTTGACATAATTTACTTGCATAGCTATCATTTTAACCCAAAATCATAATGACACATCCCTAATTGGGGCAATGGATTTTATTGAATAATCAATATTTTTAGTGCATCCAAAATTAAATCAAACTTTTAAAATTGTCTTCATAGGGAAAATAGGTGAATACTTGATTGATAAATAGAAATATTAAAAAAGTCACCATTCTTCTAATTATTGATTAATCCTACTTAATCAAGCCTAAGAATTCCTCTAATAGGAAAATCCATGGATTTGGAAATATCCTATTTTACTAAATTTAAATTGAAATATTTCCTTATAAATGGATTATGTCATCAAGTAAAGTGTGCAAAAAAATAAAGGCTATGACATGTCTTACATCTCTCTTACACACTCTTCCTTGTACAACCCACTTACACACTCAAGAGGACCAATGATCACACTTTTATTCCATGAAGCCTTCCATACTCCAAGAGTAATTAAATGACACTTATTACACAATCCATGTGTGTAATCATGGATTTGAGTATTCATAATCAACCCTACATCTTGAGATGAGATGAACAGTTCACAATGATTCAAGAAATCTATAAATAAGAACCTCATACCTCTCATTTCAAGAAGATTCTCCATGAAAAAATATGCTTCATAATTACACAATAATATTAAAAAATCTCATGTCTATCCAAATCCAAATTCAAGTGTATAAAATCAGATATACTTGCCTCACAAAGATTCAAGCATTGACAAAGACTTATATATCTATAAGTTGAGTTCATCCTCTTTAAACCAATCTTCAAGTGAATATTCAAGGGAGGTAAAAGCATAGTTATTTATCTTAAAATTAAATTTATTTTTTGTTTTACAAATATATCAACCTAGGGATTATGTTTGATATGTTATGTCTTCAATTTTTTTGTGTGCAATAAAAATTAACTAACCTCTCTTGGATTCTTGATCTATATGGTGTACTGATGCCAAAGACAATAAACTTCCTAATATTTAAGGATGTATTCTATAATTATCTTAGGAGGATCTAGGCTCTTTTTGTTATATTATGTCCTCTCTATATGAATCATATCAATGTATTTTTGAATCTATCATAATTGACTAGAAAAATGTGTGCATGTACCATTCATACAACAAGTACATCTAGGATCAAACTATGAAGGCTAGTTATCTATATTATAAATAGATCCTAAGGGTTATTATTGTTGATGTGAATGAAAATACTTGGCCTAATGATAAAAAACTTTATTGAACTCACAATATGTATCATTTACCCATTATGTCAGTAGAAGATCAATCTTAGGCAAAGTTAGTATACCATCACCAATAGGAGGAAGACTTGGGATAGGATCATGACTAGGCTAGGCTAATTCAAAAAATGAGCTCAAAGTTGGTCAACATAGTGTATCCAACATATATATATTAATTAAGATGGAAGGATCTAAAAGTCAAGTAAATTAATAGTGTCCTATCATAGCATGGTTAAGAAGCATACTCTAAAGGGGCTCAATAGTGACTACATGTAAAGTAGTGTGTGTTCACTCCATATCAAACTTTTGAACATCAAGTGAAGAAGAACTAATATTAGGTACTAGATAAGGAGAAGGAACCATATGATTACAATTAAAATAGTTTTGTAAATAAAAATGATATCTAGGTATCTTTGAATTTTTATCTTGAGCAAAACTATATAAAGAGGGATCATTTAAAGAATATTCATCATTGATCAATGGTAAATTCATAGATGATTTTATCTATTAAATAGTTAGGATGAATGGAGTGTTTTTTTTAGAATTACAAAAATTTCATCTAATGTTTTTTTACGAGACCGAGGTTGTAGAGAAAGAGGTAATTTAGTAATTATGTGAAGAGATAGATTGGAAGTTTTAATTTTCAAATTGATTTCATCAAGTTCATCATCATTTGAATCTAAAATATTAGGTGGTATGTTA